>JASANH010000125.1:0-162002 GCA_030248295.1 Mesodorylaimus sp. YZB2_4
ATGTTTTGCGTGTGAGTTCTGTGGAAAGTATGGTGCGGTGTGGACACGGATGTGTTGAAGGAAAAGCGGCGGATGGCAGCAAGGAAATTATAAGATGACTGTTTTTCGGAAATTTTGAGTGCTGATATAGTTGGTTTAGATATGAAGTTTGTAGAGAAGTTTTCGCTGTACAGTAGAAAATAAGGGTAATTTTTTTGAAATCAGGTGGAAAAGAAAATTTTGTCGATGGTGGTACGCGAAATAGCGATTTGGCTATTTGGTGTGCTGTGATTTCGTTAGGGTCGCATGTTTGTTTATAGGCGGGCGGGTTGCGGTGACGTTGTGCAATTCATCGTAAGCGCGGGTTAGCTTAGGGAATAAAGATTAGCGCCATAGGCGAGGGGAGGGGGGCGTATGTTTTGCGTGTGTGGGCTGTGGAAAGTACAGCGGGGGATTTTTGGCACGGTCGGTGGGCATCTGGGTATAGCAATGGGGTATGCATGGTCACGTGCTGATGGGGTGGCGGCGGGTGGCAGCGAGGGGGTGTTATCACCAGTGTTTTCTGGAACTACAGTATTTGGTAATGACATAGATATTTTATGGATGAAGTGTGTGGAGAAATGTGGGGAGTAATTCATGGCAGTTTTGTGGTATGGGGCAATATGATAAAAAGAGCTTTATTTAGCGGGTTGTAACCTTGGAAGTCGATGGCTCCATCTTTATTTCAATCGGCTGTCCTAGTCATATCTTCCAATTCGCTCGCGCTCATATTTTCTCCCAACGTCTTCATTCTACGGCTAAGTTCTTGGGCTATTATCCGTCCATCTTTGTTCGATTCCAATATCTAGAACAAGCACATCGCCGATCAGCCGAGTACATCGTTTATAACATACACAATAACCTGGGCCTGGCCTGGCACCTAGTGACAAAGCAACATGGCACGCTCGCTCGCACTCAAGAACCACACCTTCATTGCGAGAATCAATGGCTGTCATATTCTGAACTGCTACAGCATACTGTAAGACGACCTATGCTTCCTGACCTGCGCTATGTACAACAGCAGTGCTGTCAGGCACCCTGTACAACATCATAAAACTTTCAGCAGCCTTGTGACGTCTTAAAACTGTCAGTGCAAAACCACCCTGTCGGCCAGTAAATCATGTCTTGTGTTACGTGTCCCTTCACCCTCGACTGTGTTTTAGCATTTCGCGATGAGGTAAACAGGAACAAAATCACGTGTCAGGGAAACACCACTCTCGCCCAACAGCCACCCACCTCAAATACAGCATGGAAGTCTTCCTCGCCACTCTGCCGGTCGTCATCTCCATCGGTATCTGCCAAATCGTACATGACGACTTATATGAACTCTTCGAATTCTATAGTTCCCTTGCCTGAAATCGCATGCACTCACATCATCTGATCGGCACAACTCGGACATATTTTCGACCAGAAGCCGAGACTTGATGTCGTCGTGATTCTTAGCAGTGAAATTTATTTGTTCACTTAATTATTTATTTGTCGTTAATTCGGTCGACAAATCATCCACAACGCCAATTATGCCATATACTTTTACTGGCAACCTGCCAGTAAGCGAGACCCCCACTAAAAAAAGTCCATGAAATGGACCAACCCCTAGGTGCTTAGGAATAGAGAACACAAACCTGCCCTCAAAAAACCGTGCGAAAAATTTCCCCTCTCCACGCGCTTCTCTATTCCTAAGCCCTGACAAATGATACCGTTGTGCGTTGCTGCAGGAACGCTGAAGCTTCGTGGCATGCGGTCACTACACTCACGTTCTATGTATAACGTGAAATAATCGTTGCACAGGAAGCCTGCTCTTTGACACAATGAGTAACCGACACAGCCATTATATCCGGACACTTGGCATTCTATTAATTGACCTACAGCTTGCAATCGTAACATGCCTACAGTTATAGTGACATAACGCACTGTCCATTTACAAAATGCATAGTTTACTTGAAAGACTAAACGAATCACTGCGCCGAACCCATAACAGCAAAATCTCATGCCTTCAACCATGCAAGCAATGCAGCAAATGCTTCTATGCATTATGACTCGGCATGCAATGTATTCTCCACGCTATACCTAACGCAAGCGTATATCAGGGCTTAGGAATAGAGAAGCGCGTGGAGAGGGGAAATTTTTCGCACGGTTTTTTGGTGGCAGGTTTGTGTTCTCTATTCCTAAGCACCTAGGGGTTGGTCCATTTCATGGACCTTTTTTAGTGGGGTACGTGGATATGGCTCCAAACCGGCGCATCAACGCACCGCACCGTAAATAAATGCATTATTTTAGGGTTTTTAAATTGTATCTATCAAATCTCGCTTCTTTCGGGAGTACGTAAAAATGCATGTTGACAGCTATCATGAAAACCAAGAGGGTCACTGCATGCACCACCATTAAAAATTAGTTCTGCATGCTGCTGCCAACATGGCAAAGTTTCAGCTTGCGACCAGGGGGTCTCGGAAGAGAAACTAATAAACACAAAACATTACGGCATTCCAAGCAGCGTGGGCGATTTAAAAACGCAACGAATAACGAGCGAACACTTATTGTCAGTAACTGAGAAAATCCATTAGGAAGCCCACCCACAATTCAAAGGCATTCTTTCTTAACCTTTTTCTATTACTCTAGAAGGGCGCACAGTATTCGCTTTCTTCCTGGTGCTTTGCAAGAAAACCTTCGCGATTACGAAATAGGCATAGTCGATAGTCGATTTTTTGATCAGGTGATAGAGCTTTTGTTTGCCTGCCATTTATGTAACGTTATTATGGCACTTGAGCAGGCCAAAAATCTCAATCTTCTTTCCCGAGTTTCCCGTCCCACGCGATAAATTGCAGCCTTCAAAAAAAGTACGAATAAATTTTGCAAATTTTTAGGTCGTTGGGGCTCTTGGTTTAAGGGGCCTCAAAAAGTTTAGCGGGAAAATAAAAAGTCCAGATGGAACTGATTTTAGTCTGTGGTCATACTGTATTTCGGGAAAGCATACATTTAAACTCAAAACTAGGTTTTTTATGTTCATGTTGAGCCATGCTGTCCTTTCCCTGCACTTTGCTTGATGACTATATGACTTGGGCCTGATGACTGTAGCGAGTCTAAGGTTAATTTTTTTAAGGCGTCTTCATCGTCTAGCTAGCCGGGCTGCACAGTTTCATGACATGAAAGCGCAGCTATTTAAGACATGCGTCGGGGAATTTCTGGTGCCAGAAATTACCTCAGGCAGGTTCGTTTTTAGCCACTTATCACAAATGGCGTAAGATTCAAACGGTGAACAGAGAAGGTGCGGGCTGGGGTTACTGTAAGCGCTCACCTGAACAATGCCAAAAGTCAGAAAACTGTCTCACACGGGGCGATTGCCAGTTTTTTTTATAATGATGTTGTTTTTATTTATTTTCCGTAATTTGTTTTTTAGATTTTTCTTGTTTCAAACTATATGCACGAGTACGGACTGCACGTCTTCATGTCTACACGACGAGGAACTCAGCGCAAAAAGTAGAACAGTGATTTTTGAAACTATTAGAGGAAAAATATAACAGAATTTATCAATAATCAACGAAAAGGAATTCATGCTTGTGGAAGAAAATAAGAATTATTCCAGAAGTCAAAAAGAACTAAGCTTGGTAGGGTCCGAAACCACATGTACAGCGCCCCGACTGCAGAAACTGTGCGTCAAAAGTCCTCTGCGCCACAGAGTTCTTTCAAATTTCTGGCAGAAGTCAAAAGACAAGCAGTTTTTGACCCCTTTCAGGCCTTCCCTGTCTAATCGGAAGGGACCTTCTCAGAGCGGAAGCGGAGGATATCTGGAATGAAATCTTTCTTTTGGAGACAGCAAGGACGAATTGACTCATGACAGAATTGTCCAGCCTTATCTGCGCTATATGTAGTTTGCACGTGATGGACTATCTTGCGCCAAACATTGTAGATGGGCGGAAAGTGACCAAGAGACCATTTCCTAAATCCGGGTAGACAATGGTCAGTGTCAACTTTTGTTGCCTCAGACAGGTTTCCTGTTCTCTACCGAACTATTCTCCAAAACCTCGATGAATGCTTGCCTCTAACGATAAGAATGAGAATTCTTGCCGGGGGGGGGGGGGGTTCTCATAACATAATCGGCGTGCGTTTTGTTCCATCGAGCCATTTTCTCTCAGTTTCAGTTTCTCCGCTCTGTGCTCTAGAATTTATGTTTGTTTTTCCTTCGCGGAGGGCGAGCGCTGACTTGGGTTTGAAGAAGGCCCGAGCAGCGCGGTCAAGATTTACATAATGTTCCCAGTATAGTGCAGATTCGTGTACAACTAGTGTGCGGAGAATAGGAGGTGCAAGATGTGAGTATGAAACCACTGTTCTTTAAGCTATTTCCAGGGTTTAAGTGGTGCAGCGCAGCGCCGTTCGATACAACACTCCATTAATGCGGCCATCGTGGTTCGAGTCTACCAGTGGCTGGAATTTTTGGCTTTGAAAACTCTCTAAGCTGTCTTTTCTTTTCCAAACTGGTCACTTGCCTAAATCTACTGACGCGGGTTGCTTGGCGCAGACGCACAGATGAATAAAATCTTACTTGGACCAAAACGGGAATCAGCCTCTACACTTGACTTGACTTCAACGAACGAACGCCGATTCCGTAATGAGAAAACCCCCAGATAACATGCGACAGTGTAACAGACTTTACATTCCACTGCTTTTTGTGCATGCGTTGTAGAGCGCCTCGACCACTGGTCATCTATCAGGTTATCAGAAGAAGGGGTGGGCCAGATAATAATAAATGCTAATAAAAGAGCCAACGTCAATCGATTATTCACGATGGAAAGCGCCACGATGATCACCATTGTCTCTGAGAGAGCCCCTAGATTCTGCATGTGAAAATAACAGCTATCATAGTGAGAAGAATAGCGGCTGTTGTGCAGGTGATAAACGCAGCGGGTTTAGAAACAAATGAATCATACATTCGATTCTCGATTCTCTACTCTTCGATTCTCTTCTCGAGCAATTTTTTTGAACTTTTTTTAACTAACCGCAAATATTTCATACCGTACTGTATTTTAGAACTTTACAATTGCATGCCTGCTGCAAGCTCAACGTTTTCTTTAGCATGTAGCTTGAACTGTTGGCCTACCGCTTATGTTAGACGAAGTACAAGATTCGGGCAGGCATTCACAAGGCAGGCATCAAATGACCCCCGCTGCGGCTTATTGACTATGGACGCGCTGAGGCAGAGAACAAAAGAGTTTAGCCGTGAAAACAATGGGCAGGTGCACTAACTTATCAACCTTGGCGGCCACATAACTTGTTCAAACAGTCCGACTTATGTCCTTTAACCAGACAATTTTCGGTCACAGGTATTGCTGGTACGCGTTTATTGCAGGTTTTCTTGAAGCCTAAACACCATCAAGGAAAACTAAAGCGGAAGCGAGCGCCCGATGAACTATGAACTAGTATTTTCATAAACTAGCACCTCACCGAAGTGACATAACGAGACAGCAGCCCATTTCGTTATGTCAAGTCAGGCGGAATTTCCTTCTTCCCAAGGTGACACAAAGTATTGAGCATAACAATTTTTGTCTTGCCTGGATTAACTAATTAATCAGGGAATGTGCGCAACCTTTGAAATCTGGGCAGATAATTTGATAAGGCTACTGCCACCATTTTCTGAGTGGAAAAGGCTATTAAAGGGGCCCGGGTGTGCTTGTTTCTGTCAATTAATGCAAATGAGAGCTCTCATCCGGAATTTAGTTTCCTGTCCAGGAAACGCGAGAGCTCATTGAATTTCTCCTCTCGTCTTTGCAGCTTCCTCCTCAGAGGTCTGGCTTGTGTCAACAAGCTTCTGGTCGTGTGAGACGTCAAAAAAACAAAGCCTTCTTTCTATTTTTTTGAAGTTCTGAAGCGTTGTCTCTTTATCTCAAATTCGTCTTACAGCTAGGTAGAAATAACAAGGCTGAACAGACTCCCTCTTCTTGGCGGATAGCAAAGCAGTTTCTGTACCGCGTAGGATGAAATTTAGCTAGTTTTTCCAAGTCGCTATGTGTATTCGAAAACATGCCTAAGAAGTTTTTGATTAGCCAAACTTAATCCACTCCCACTTTTATTTCTTGCTTCCCCAGCCATTGCTAAATGGTCATGGAATTCGCTTTTTCGCATTAAGATGCTACCGTCGCGTGATCTGGTGGACACGTCCCTTTGACGTGCTTGAGGTGCGTCGAGTCGAAAATGTACTTACAAGGTCTAGGTTCCTCGCTCGATGATTTTAAACAGCTTTATCATTTTGAACTGGCGCTTTTCGTTCTGCCTACTTACGTTAGTTTGCATGTTTTACTCTGTTCTGCTTTGTTATTCTAAGTAGGGTCATAGTTGAACTTGTTTATTCAAACGCTTCACTTGCAGGTTTGTCCTGCTGTTAATTACAAACTGTACCTACTGAACTACATACTGTATGTGTTTTAGTACAGTCCATTACACTACAGCATTTTACTCAAAAAAAGCTGACAGGCACGGGTATCGATTAATGGTTAATTAACTACCACCTACCTCGCCCTCGCCCCTGTTAAAAGCGCAATCGGATACAATGTACGAAAAACAGGATTAAAATATGTAGCTAACAAGGGAGCATCGCCAACCGTCAAGTCGAACTTTGAAAAACCAAAAATTGTAATATGTTCCTGGGTGCAAAAGAAAGCTTTCTGCAAAATATTAGAGGCGTCTGGCCAACAGTGGTCAGCGTCTGGTCAGCAGTGGGTTTTTTCCTGAAAAACCCAAAAAATCCAGCAGAATTTGAAAATTTTACTGTACTTTACGCGCTGACCACTGCTGACCAGTTGGCTAGACGCCTCTGATATTTTGCACAGAGCTTTCTTCTACACCCAGGAACATGTTACAATTTTTGGTTTTCCAAAATTCGACTTAAGGGTTGGCTATGTTCCCTTGTAAGTGGTTTTTTTTGAAAATGTATAACTACCGGGAACACCATTATTTCTTCACCCATAGATTAAAAAGAATGTTAGCATTTCAGTAGTACGAAGCAAGCACATGCTTCATCTTTACACACACTGCCGCCTCCTGAGACTGTTCGTTCAATGCACCATCCCATGGACACACTGCCATGAAGCTTTTGACAACGAGGAGTGCAGGGCAGCTCTTTATTGAGCTCACTGTCAGTTTTTCCTACGTGAGTACGCGCGAATTAATTAGAACAATGGGCTCCTTAGTTGGAGCTGGACACCAAACAATGCTCAAATTTTTTATCCCCTGCTCTTCTAGTCCTACTTTAATCAAAATTTTTCTGGACGGCGACTATTATTTGAGTACTTCGGCATATGGTCTATTCGTGTAAACGTCTACCAGAAGCCACAAAAACAGCTATGAACTCGATATTTTCTTTTGAAATCCAATTAAACTAAAACCACTTTTCTGGTGATTTGAAGAACAGCTCTACAAAGATTTATGGGGAGCATACGTTGACTGGATACACCGCAACTTGGCTTCTTGGGAAGTCTTCAAGCGCATTTCAGCGTAGCATCACAATTTTCCAGTAATCGAGACTTAAAAAATCTTTGACCTTAATGTAGTGCTGCCTCTCCTCGACTATCATCATTGGAGCCGTATACACGAGTATGGCTGCTCCTTAGAAGGCATGGCTTTTCAGGGGTCATTTTCTTTCGACCATGTTGGAGAATCACTGTTTAAAAATGAAAGACTACTTAAAACCTGTTTCACCCTCTGAACTACCAGTGGTTGCCTCTAGTGTGGTACATGGGATATGCATGCCAGCAGGAAAAAGCAAAGGGAACATAAGAAAAATGTACGAAGAGATATTGACAAGGCTCTTATCATTAAAAGGACGAACAGGCTTATAGCTAAATTAGAACTCATTTCTTTGTGTTCTGTGCTTCGAATGATAAGAGCTCATGTTCGAGCTTGTAGTGATAACAAAAAGAGGAAGAAACTTTTCTATATTACGACAGTCATATTTTTGATTGTGACTTCATTTAACGTAGGTTGAACATTTACAGGTCGCTCACAGATTTCAGATTTGTTCCGACTTCGCACTCTTAGTGCCATGACTCCATCTGCCTCCGTGTATGTAACCTTACCCGTATTTTCATTAAACCCATGTCCACCTCGACGATGATATTATAAAGGTATTAGAGCTACTTTACTTCCTCTTAAGACATTTGTCGCACTGAACTAGGAATAAGAATTTTGTCCTGGTTGATTCTGTGCGAGGTCTTACATAATGTCTATTTAGCAGTCAGCGTTTATATTAAATTTAATGGGCAGGTCCAGAACGGGTTATTAGAATTAGTTACTTCTTATTGTCAGGACTCGCCTTTTGTTGTACCCTTCTTCCTAAATCAAATCCCCCCTGGCCTCGATTCCCGAACCAGCCATTGCATCCAGATTAGTGCAGTCGGCTGACCCTTCTCGCACTCACAACACAACGTCGATCTTTAATTAAATGATTCACGTCTGCACGGGCTTCTGCCGGTTTCATTAGCCGTCTTGGACGCGGCCTTGTCCCTTCTTCAGTTAGTTTACGCAGAATCGCTTCTCCTGTCAGGCTGCGACATTGAGGAACATGGGTCACGCCCTGCGCAAATCGAATCCTAAGTCGGCTGGTGGCACGGACACTGACTTGAAAACGTCGAATTCGAAAGGGCAAAATTCGAAAGGAATTCAAAGAATCATCAGTCGCATAACTTGTTCGGAGTCCGCGTGTCCGGCTAATGATGACGGTGGAGGGACGAGGGAGCCGGGAATTCTCTCATGTTTATCCGATCCTCGAGCCAAAGAGCTTCTGAGAACAACTTGGATCGATGATTTCGGTTTGCTGTACGACTTAGGAACGGATATTTACAATGAGATATTTCGATTAGATCCGAGCACGAAAAAGTTATTCAAAGCTTTAGACGGGTATGATTTGGAGAAAGATCCGGAAGCATTACGTCGTTGTCCTGGATTCAGTAAACAAGCACTACGTTTCATACAAACAGTCACAATGACGGTCAGAAATTGCTCTCGATTATGGACTATCGACGACTACCTACGGGATATTGGGCGTCGACATGTGCAGTACAAGCAACAAGGGTTCGAACCCCGCCACTGGCACGTGTTCGAGACCGCTATGGCCAACGTGATCGAGGACAGAGCCGTCAATAAGCTGGCACTGAACGACACAGATCGTGCCATTTTGGCCGACGCCTACAGACAGCTTTCGAGACACATTGTCGCCTCGATGACGGCCGGATTTTTGGAACAAGAAAAGGAGGACCGACTGAAACTTGGTGTAAAATGAAAATAAATCTTGGCAATTTGTGGTTTTGAAAAAAACGACATTGCGGACTGCAATGTATTTTTGTAGGTCATGTTCATATATGAGATACCTTAACCGCATTTTATGCTAACAGTCTATATTGTGGATTATGATTCATGTTGGTTTCTTGTCAGAGCCAGGCATGATGTTGTAGGATTTCGCATGAAAATACTTAGTATCATCAATTTTCATTGTGTGCCCTGTAAGCTTTCTTTTCTGATGTGACGTTTAAATTCTTGCGTAAAGGAGTTTTCGAGAAGAGGAAATAAGAAGATGAAGTTGTACGAAAACCTAAAATAAAAATGGGTAATAAATTACAGGTCACATGGGGTAGCTGTCTTATGACAAAAATTCATTGATTTTTCACCCCATTAATCTAATGAATACGTGTACATAAGAAGACATCAGAAGCACATTTATCACTTCCTGTATGACGGAGCTAGTTTTACTAGTTTTATGCCAACTGCTACAAAATATTGATGTAACTTGTGGCATTTTGAAAAATATGAATGAAACTTTCAAATGACTGCTTCCTTGGGTGGAAGGTCGTTTCATGCACAGTATTGCGAAAAGTTACTTATTAGTGGAAAGTAATAGACTCTTGCAACTCATATATGGGGGTGTTGTAACATTCGAAGGTTTAGACACGATGTTCAACGAGCGCATATTTTCTATTTTATAGTTCTACCATAAGTGGTCCTAGCTTCGCACAAATATTAAGTACTGTTGATTGCTACTTGGTATGCAGCGGAGCCTAGCTATTTCTGTTGCAATTAAACCTGATTACGGCCACATCTCCATGAAAGCTAATTAGACATCAAATTGTTATCGGATGGTTCTGAGTTTAAGGTCGCGATGAAGCCTGAATGGATATTTCGCACTTTTGAAGATAGAGAGGATTCTGGGTGACTGACGTAAACAACCCTTGGCTGCACAGAAAATTCTTCCTCGTGCTCTAAATTTTTCATTTGAATAAGGTTAGGATTTGGTCTATACACGAATCCTGATAGAGAAATCTGACAGCGCAAAAACAGACCTTGTCCCAAAAGAGCAAATCGCATGATCGCGTGCTAGGTTTTCTTGCTTTATCAGAGGTACCTTTTCCATTTTCATTAATTTTTGAATGAGTAGGCCATCAGAACATGTCGTTAATACCTACTGGATTCACACGAAAAAATTATATAGCTTGTGACCGCTGCACCGACATCTGCACCTAATGTTTCATCGATTGCCTTGCGTCCTATAGGCTTGCTGGAGGTGAGGCATGAGTAGCTCGGACTGTTAGTAAACTGATCGCGAGAAAAGTCAGTTTACACGGAAAAGCTGAGCGGGAAACATTTGAGCGAACAATGCCTACAAAATAGAAAATGCAACAGCAGAAAATGGTGGGTGGAGGAGTCCCAGGGATACGTTTTTCGAGGATAACTATAAGTGAAAATTTAAGCGGGGATAAACAGTTTCAATCCTAAGCATTAGTCTGTCTACTGTCTGATTAGCATTAGCATGTCTACTGTCTGATAATCATCCACGTTGGATCCTCGTGTTCATTTTCTAGCCAAAGGGTGATCTGAAGATCCGTAGATTTGGCTGATGGCCATACCAGCGCCACAACTACGAACTCGCAGCTACGAACGCGAGAGTAAGCAAGGACCACGCAGTGTGACACCCTAAAATGTATACGGATAGTTCGATGAGATGCGCCAAATAAGCGTGCGATGCGGCGCTTTTGGGAGATCTGACAGTGTATAAAAGTGCCTGAAACGTCGCATCGCAAGCTTATTTGGCGCATCGCATCGAACTGTATTGATCGAATAAGTTGCCAGTGTTACTTGCTGTGAGTGTACAGTTTGTAAATTTGCTGCGCCAGTGGTCCAACACAATGCACGCTTTGCTTGGTTCTGCTATTGTAAAATTCTCACTGATGTCCCACACCCATCTGAATTGCTAGCTTCTCAATTACATAAGTACCCCAAGGTAAAATCTGTGAAATATTGGAGCTCAACTCGTATGGAGGTAAATATGGAGCACCTGTTTTCATATAAATTTGCCTATCTATTATTTGTCATTGTGCTGTATTAGAATGCTCGACAGAAGTGCCAATTATTATCGCTTACATGCCAGGAGGGGGCAGAGAAGAGGTGTTTGCGCGCAGACAGAGCCCAAATACTCCGTTTAATTTAATGGCCACTTGCGCAAAGTGAGGATTTGCAATAAATCCACGTTTGTGGTGACTGATTTGGTGACGCGATTTGGTCGATTCTGGCGGTACTGGGTGGGCCACCAACGGCCTGGCGTGCAAGGTCAGCGAGGGTTTATGGTTGGCAAACCGACCTCCATCACCAGGGATCGAACCTGGAACGTTCCAAGCCGCTCACCACCAAGCAATACGGGTAGGCGCACGCTTCAGAAAAAGCTACCATGCGGCGGCGTAAGCGGTACCTTTTTGCTGAAAAGGATGCCCAAGATCGAAAACATGTTAGCATTCCAAGTATGTTTTTAAAACTTTTTGCTTGCTGCAGGATACGACAAATCACCTGAGGGAGTAAGAGAAAAATTTGTTTTTGGTGACTTCTGATACTGTATCTCCCTCGATCGACAGGAGACAATAATTTTTCTATGGCATGGAGTATAGCTTCATGGCGCGCTCACGATCAGCTCCGTATAAGATTCAGGGTAGTACACTGAATTTTCTTCTTATTATTGATTAGACAGCTGAAAATGAGAAACAGACTTGTCCTCAATGACTCCTAGAGGCTGGCTTTTTCTTTTATGAAAACGCATAGTAAAGAATCAAATGATTTTCGATTATATCGATAAAGTTTAAGAAAAACCGTTTTGCAAAAATTCAAAGAGCTGAAATGCGGCTGTTTTTTAAAAGCAGTCGTAGGTAGTAAATTTCATGGATTATTGGTCAGTCCAAAAATTCACGAAATTGAACTCATACCTGCACAGTAGCATTCTGGCTGCAGCTCGACAGTATGGCTGCTTCAGGTTACCTTCGCCGGCGAGCCGGCCTGCCGTCGATAGCTGCAAAAAGAGACTGAAGCTCAAAAAAAACAGAGACCCTGAAGCACATCGTGACCGTTCTGGAATCGAAAGTACTTCCGTTCCAAGAAAAACCGCTATTAACGAAAACCGGGTACACTTTCATTACCTGTCGATACCTGACCTGTCTTTTTCTTGAAAAGATAAAAAGGCACACAGGATAAGCAGAAGTTTTCGAAATCAGATGTGCGATTGTTGAAGTCTTCTGAATCGATTTGGTTCGCTGTGATGGCCAGGTGCGCTTACGACGGTCCGCCACAGGAAAAACATAAAAGACGTCTGCGCCCGGGTGGTGAGCCACGAACGGGTTGACACTTGTGTCAAATGAAGACTCACTGTGGCGAGGTAGATAGTATTTCCCACTGGGAGTGGGAGTGGGAGTGGGGGGGGGGGGGGGGGACATATTTAAACAGCCTGACATGAAGTTGCATTTCAGGTCTCGAAATTCTGATAAGACATGTAGGTACACATGGCGGCCAACAACCAGGGTGTTTTGGCGAATCTGTACATTTTTATTAATGTCAGGTGATCTGATAAACACAATTGTCAAAAGAAAAATCTTTTTTACTGCTGGGGGGGGGGGGGGGGGGATTTGGGGCTCGGCGGGACAGAGTCCAGATGGGAGTCTAATGAACACAACAAGTGCTCGTCTAGTAGTATGTTTTTTCTCATATCCTCTTTTCCACTAAGGAATCGACGAGAGAGCAATTCATAATAGACAAGATAATAACAACTGTTCGCTAAGGATTTCGTTCACCTCTGGTCTTGAATGCGTCCAAACCTGAGCAAGGGGCCGCGCATCGGTGCTCGAACGAAGATGAATAAGTCCAGGAAACAAGCTGTACTAACTTTTGGAAAATTTCAGTCTACATTTTCAGTTCAAAAGAGTTGTGTAACGAGTCCGCCTCCTTGTCGACAAACATCATAGGCTCATTGTCTTCGGCGGGAAGTGCAAGTGCGAGAGAGAAAAGATGAAAGTATTGTCAAAGGAATAAAAGCCTTTTTCTTACAAAAAAATCATATAATTAGCTCAAACGAGGCGGACTCAGTCTTTGTTTCCAAGCTGTTTTCAAAAAAGTTATCTCCAAGGCGACTAAATTACGTTTAAAATCATAGCGACAGACTTCGTTAGTCTAGTGGATTTAACCGTATTTCAAGGGGCTTTTTCGCCTGACAAGTGAGATTTAGCTACAATTGTGGGGCTATTTCGAATTAGATTTTTTGCTCTTCGAAAGTATAGCAACAAACACTTTCTGATTGAAATTTAAGACGTTTGACGTCATCGTGTCGTGATTTTATTTTAGGTTTGGAAAAATCGTCAGGTGGCATTTATGCCCGAAATATTCTTAAAGGCTAGTGTTGAAACTATCAAATTCATTGTACTCAAAGTCTTTTTTCTTGTGACTATAGATTTGCTTTTAGAAAATTCCAGAAATATTTTTCCTAATTGCTCGATGTAACTGGAGGCGCAGTGATATTTGTGCAAAGATATATCATATCAAAAATGATATTTCCAAGTCAAAAATTTCTTATCGCTTGTTTCCATTTTGTATTATTTTTTCAATCTTCCACGACAACTTCATCAGCCCTTTCCAAATTGAAATTGGGCAGTGGAATAGGATCGTCGGCGGGCTCTCAGCGTTTTTCGAAATGCGACAAGCGAATTTCGATTGGCCAAATTGTAGATACATTGATTTCGGGCTACGATAAAAATGTATTACCAAACGAAAATGGCCTGAATGTTACGATCGAGATTCATGTGCAAGAAGTTTCGGACATCGCCGAATTAACTGGCGATTTTCAATTAGATTTATTTTTTAGCGAAATTTGGACCGATCCGCGTTTAAATTTCGAGCATATCCCAATTTGTCGAAGAAATATGACTCTGAAGCCCGATCATATTTTAAATTTGTGGACACCCGATACGTGTATTGTCAATTCGAAGGAAGCCGCCATTCATAGTTCCCCCTCAGAGAATACTTTCGTTATTTTATATTCCAATGGTACAGTGTGGCAAAATCATAGAATGCGTGTTCGTGCACCTTGCGAAATCGATTTACGCGCTTTTCCATTTGATACACAAAAATGTTTTTTAGTTTTCGAAAGTTACAGTTATAATTCGCAAGAAGTGCAATTACATTGGTTTCATGCACCCGTCACACTCATGCACGATATTGCACTGCCTGATTTCAATCTGATCACCACGACAGTTGAACGATTTCAATTGGATTATCCTAATGGCCTGTGGGATGATTTAAAAGTAACTTTTGTGTTTCGTCGTCGGTATGGATTTTATTTGACCCAAGCATATTTTCCAACTTTTCTTACTGTAGTCGTGTCTTGGGTAACATTCTATTTGGAACCACGCGCCTTGAGCGCACGTATCACCTTGGGCGTGAGTAGCCTGTTGGCATTGACGTTCCAATTCGGTAACGTCCTTCGCCATTTGCCGCGCGTCAGTTACGTCAAGTGCATTGACGTGTGGATGATGGCTTGCGTCGCCTTCGTCTTCTTGTCTTTGATCGAATTAGCAATCGTCTGCCGCGTATCTCGACGACAGCGATTGGCCGCCTTGGGCAAGCAGACTGTGAACAAGTGGTTGACCATGATTCGACAACGACGATCAGTCAGTGGATCGATCGATAAGGGATCAGGTGATGGTGCAGCCAAATCATCAACCGGCCAGCCCGCCACTACGAAACAGTCCATGTGGGCTACGGCGGTGACTGCTTTAAAGAACAAACAAGTGGTTGCAAACAATACCAGTGCAAATATTAATAAAAGAACATCCAAAGATATTCCATCATTTCCTTTCAAACCACGCGATGAAAGAACACTTTTGATGCAATATGAAAATGGAACTGCCTCTGTGCTCAATAATCGAGGGGGAAGTACTCGAGTGAGAATACCCGATAAAATTATTGCTGCCAAAAAGAAAGAAGCCGAACAGGCGAAGAGGCAAAAACAACAAGAAGACAAGGCTAAACGTGATACACCATCGATTTTTCAAAGAAAAATAAGAATTACCCCCGAAGGCATCGACACGATTAGCCTCGTGGTATTTCCTGCTTGCTTCTTGATTTTTAACATAATCTATTGGACTTATTATATCCGATTCTTTGATGAAAAGAGACCGATTGATGGTGGCTGAACTTTTATTTGATGCATTCTAGTGATTGCTATTTTTGTGAGCTGTGAATAAAATTTTATTGAATAAAACTTTTTGAACATATTTCGGCGTTACAAAATATGCATATTTTTACATCCCAGATACAACATTATGCGTGTTGTAACAGCTACAGTTGGCAGTTAGCACACAAAAAAAGGCAGTATGCGAATTAACGTTAGAAAGGTTTTAACGGACATGTAATTCAATGCAAAAGAACATGTTTCCTGATTACAAGTAGTAAATTCTAATACATTTCAGCATTTTGTGAGGCCCCCATGAGGTCATGGGGTCATGGTGGCCAAATGAGGTCATATATGTATGCGTCCATGCATTTAATATTATCACTAAAATTAAATATTATACATATGTTTAAAATATAGACTGAAGACGGAATTGTCATGTATGTACAGTACACGTGTGAAGAAAACACTCACGCTCTTCCACAACGTTTTCACACATGTGACATCAGTGTATGAATTCGAAGTGCGGACAGTTTCGCCATTATCTATACAAAAAATGCACTCCGTATCGCCCACACAATGAATCAGCCAAAAACCAAAAAATAGCAAATCCATGTCGAATAAAATACAGTATTACAAGGCAGAGCTGGGCGCATGCATGAGTCATAGCCTGATACCAGTGTCAGCAATCACCATCAGCATATCGGCATGTTTTGACACGCTATGTTTCATTCTTGTGCCGCAATTATGCACCCAGACTAGCTAAGCAAGCCTTTGTTCAACGGGTACACGAGCTCATGTTCATCGCTTTGCTCGTTCTTCCTCATAACACCGATTGTGATTTATGAAAGACGAAACCTTTGGTCATACCTCACTAGCGTAAACACGACCTTGGAATTCGGGCATTTGGGGAACAGCTGACGTTAAAAGTAGGAAAAGTAGAGATAACAAATCGACACCATAGTCAAAGAACAGGCGAAGACCAAATGAGCGATGGCCGATGACGACTTGCGCTTTTATCATTCTTGTTGCGGAAAGAGGCGGAGAAGGGAGCAAAGATTTTTCAAAGGCCCGACTATTTTTTTACAAGATACCAGGAAAGTGGCATGTTACGATCGTAAATCTGCTCACGAGGCGCATCAGTTAGCTTGGCGAAAATTATTATAGCATGGTGCAACAGTTGTAAAATTAAATGCTTTGGAGAAATAGGTTGCACTTGCGCAGTTCTTATACAGTTTTCGTAGAACTCAAGATTACTGTAGAGGTTTAGGTACGTCGAAAAAATAGCGCCTGCACGATTCAATATTTATTCATCAAAAATTTTGGCAGCTCTCTACTGCAGTGGCACGTTCATGGACGCGTTCATTCTCTCAGTGTACGTATACTTGCACAAAAGTAACTGTCCAGCGTGAAATTCTTGTGTGAGAAGGAATAGGTTCATGACGTTGGTTTTATTCACGTCTTTACCAAGAAGGAGTGAAAAGATTTCTATACGATAAATATGTAAGCTTGAGATGATCTAAACTTCACCAAATTTGTGATCATTTAGCAGAATCTCCTCATGTTTCACTCGCAACAAAACAATGGATATGGTGTCATGGCAAGATCGGATGGGGGGTTTGTCGAATTAGATTAGATCGGATGAGTTTCAGATCGGATCATGTGATATACTTGGAATCCCTTTTAACAATCAATGACGCATCAAAATTTTCTGAAAGGCTGCTCCCCTTAATAAACACAATATGTTATCATTGTGCAATGGCTCAAACAGCGCCCCTCTCAAGCCTTTGTCACACCGCCCGTCATGGATCTACTGTACTTTAGCTGCTGCTAACATAAAAGCACGATGCGCGTTTGGGTAAAATTGTGCACAAATTACTGGTGGCATTGAGCAACAAACGCCCAGGAAAGCTTCATTGTCGAATCTTGTTCCATCATGGCAATGCGCCCACCCATTTCGACTTTTCTGAAAAAGATTTCTGCTGGTAGACTCTTCTTTATCGGCCAATAGTTCAGACCTAGCCCCATCTGCTGTTTTCTGTCCCCATCACATTGGGGGCATTGGATATAAATCGATCTTGAATGTCAAGGGTAATGTTGTAGAGTGCTCTCAGATCGAGGCACGCTGCCTTTCAAGTGTACGTGCGATGACGACAGCGCCTGCAGGTCGAGCTTGGCCGGCTGTGAATCGTTTGTGGGTTGAAAAGTAAAATTATACATATCTCCAGTTCCTATAACCCTTCCAGCATTCCTAAAACTTTTTGAAAGGGCCTCGTATTGTACTTCGCAAACTGATAAAAAAAGTAAAGATGCATGCTGCTCATAAATGACTGTAGCCATAAGTTCAATCTTTTTTCACTAAATGGAATTTTTCCAGTACCTTTCATCTTCTTACTAATATTTCTGCTGTCCAAACTACTTACAAAATCTGATCTTGAGCCATCCAGGTTTGCCCTGACCCTGACTATTGCTGCCCTGACGAGTTCGATAGTGATTCCTGACTTTGTCGCATTCAGCACCCGGCCCTGACTTGCCTCATTCGCGACGAGGCCCTGCCTTGGAATTTCTCTGGCCACGAATAATAAGAATGAGAAGATGACTTGTAACTCTGATTATGAGCAGATAAAAGGGAGCATCAATGCAGAATATTGATTTCATCTCATTCATTACTCTAAGAGTGAGTGGAGAAAAAAATGCAATAGGTGCTTGCCAGCGGTTATTGGAAACACAATTGGTTTAGAATTTCGGATCGGGGCTCACATCAGATGATCCGGTCAAAATTTTTAGACAGTGCTTTTTGATCAGATATCCGATTAGAACGGATGGGATCGAATCTGATCCAGCCATGAAGCAGGAGCCGAGACGTACGATCCTCACAGGAAGTCTGCCTAAAAACTCCATTCTACTGTAAATGAAACGCGCTTCTCGTTAACTGTACTGTAAGTTTTCTCAAGAGTGCGAGGGCACTTCACAGTGTATGGAGCTCGGCGGAACTCGTCAAGGGTCGGAACTATTTAACACAAACGGCAGTGCTGATGTCGCGTCTCAAGATAAACTACCTGTCAGTAAATCTCTCGATCTGACGACGAATACGTAATTTTACTTCAATAACGAGACATATTCGCAAAAACGTCAAAAAATAATCAGTTGCGGAAGTATTGGGAGAATATTGTGCGCATACGCAACAAATTCGAATTCTTGTGCTCTCATTTTTATCCCCTCCTGATCTGTCGGCGTTCTAGCTTGCTTTGTAAAACAACAGGCTCTAAAAAGATTGTGTTCTGTGATTATCACGCTGGACAGCGATCGAAAACTAGAATTCTTTACCGTAAACTGGAAAAAGACGGCAAAAGCTGAACAAAATGCCCAAATGTCGTTTCCATCATAAAACGCCAATAAAATGCAGGGGCCATTATGAGTGCGCGAAATTCCTGGTGGGGCCTATAAATCATTTGTTTTCAAGTTTCTGCAAGTCAACATAATGAAATCCCATACCATAAAATCAACTCGTTTTTGCAAATAGTATACCAAGCCAATGATCCAAAAAATTAAGCCGAGGAGTGCTAATAATAGGACACCCAAAAAATGGCAAACTGATTCGTTTTCGCCTTTTTGCTAAAATTTTAACAATCTGACGATGCGCAAACGATACTGTACCAACAACATTGCGCTATCTTACCGCAATGTGGAATCCCATGTAAAGGCAGCTGGCCACAATTGCCGAAACCGTGACGTAACTGGCGTAATCCAAAATGTTTAGTTTTATCAAAGATACGCATCTAAAAAGGGTCCATCCAAGTATACACCTTCGGGTCCATCTAAGGCCTTCGGGCTTCAGCCATCTTACAAAGCTTGAACGACGCACCAAACTAATGCGATGTAAACAGATGGTGAGTAAATAAGTTGTCGGTATGATTTTTCTTCAATGAGTTTTTTATGTTGAATGTGAAGGGGGACTAAAAAAAAGAAGCGTAGCAAGAAAATTAAATGTTTCCAGAATCAAACGATCCAATCACGAGATATATTTCTAAAGTCTCGAGTTACTGGACCATAGAACAGGTTTCTCCTGTACGGACCCATTCCAAAATAATCGAAATCAGTTTTTTTCGCTATAAAGTGAATGCTCAAAAAGGGAGTAACGCGATAAAAATTTACAGGTTTGGAGAAGCTGTTTTTGTTGTGTTTTTTGTTTGTTGTGTTGTTTTTTGTTGTTTGTTGTTTGTGTTTTTAGATATCACATGACCTTTTCATTAATTTAATAGCGAAACAAGGGAAAATGGGCATGCTTGTATTGAACCCGAAAAATCCTCATGATGGCTGGAAATTTTATAATCAAACTAGTAAAACTGACGAGAAAACCTATTTGAGTGTCCCCCTCAATATCGGGTCAAAAACCGAAGAAAAACATCACAAATGACCATAGAAACAGTTTGCCAAAATTATAGCTGCCAATGGCCACGTGGTCAGCTGTGACCAGCGGTCAAAGTTGGCTGGTTTACGCGCTCGAATTCGAATTCCCATAGTGCACAGTGGTCAGCAGCCACATTTGGCCATGTTTGTGAGAATAAAATTACTGCTTTTATTTCATTCATCTTAGTAAGCAGCGGAGCCTGTTTTAGGGCCACCTCTACGCGAAGGCATCCTGGACCAGACATCGTCTACTCGTTTGTCTCCCGTCTCTCCACTCGGAGCACCTCGGTGGTGCTGCCCAACACCTGGCCTGCGAGGGTTTACGGTTCGGAAACTGACTTCCGTCATGGGGACTTCCGTCACTGGGGATTGAACCTGGGTCGAGCCCAGGCGCTCGTTAGCACCAAGCAATACGGGTAGACGAATGCTGAACTACTGCATCGCAAAACTATGAAGATAGATACTTACACAATCCAAGGATAATTATCGCTGTGACGGTCACGGCTAAAATTGCTCCAGCGTTTCCGAAGTGCACGCTCTACAAGACAGGAAATTCAAACTATTTCACACAGGAATAAAACCAGAAAATCACCTCTGACAAAGCTGATAAAGCTGTTATCAAGATCCAAAAACCAATAATCCCGTATAAACTAGAGGAATAGTAAAAAGATGCGATTCCAAGAAGGAGAGCCAAAATCAAAAAACCATTTTCTAAAATATGGATGACCTGCTGATGCAGAAGGAAAATAAAAAAAAAGGTTTTTACCCGTAAAATGCAGAAATCGTGCAGGACACGAATGGAATAATGCAGATATAATAGCTTGAGCCAACATGCACAAGATGACAGCTATGATGATCGGCCGTATTTGTTTCGCTTCGCCATTGCCTTGACCGCCAGGGAAGCAACTATAACATTCACTTTTGTCTCCCTTACCTTAAAATGTAAGTTTAAAAAATTGTAACAAGTTATTTCTTGTGTATGTGAGTATGCTGGCCGGGTGTGGGTATAAGAAAAATTGGGCGGGGGGAAGGTGGGAGGGGAGAGGCTAACGACCTTTAGTCCTTTTTTGAATTTGCAATGGGGCCATCCATAAAGGTCGACCGCAGCCTAGGGGGTGGGGGGGGAGAGAGTTGGCAAAAAGTGGTCAGCTGCGGTCGGGGGGAGGGGTCGCGGCCAATGGTCGACCGCAGCAAATTTTTAGACTTTTGATGACAAAAAAACACCTTTCATCGTCACCAGTAGTGCGCGTTAAAACCTTCAAAACTTTTTGTCTCCTCTTCTCCTTGGTCGTTCATTCTCGATAATGCAATTTCGGCTTGATCAGGACTCTTATTCCCAACTGGAATGGCATTTGATCCGAAAGGGAAAAGTTGGGAGGCGATGGCTAAGCTGATTTAGGCGTTGATCCGCCTTTCTGGCCCGCAACCCTGACTGGGAGGCCGAGGTTTATTCCGACGGAGGACGGCAGTTTAGTAGCTTGTCGCTGGCTTTGGACACCTGGCTCCGGGCGACACCACGTCACTGTCAAACGGCGGACGCCCACCCAAGGGGCAGAGAATTGGGAAACTGTCTTCAAACACCAGTCGAGATGGTCCCTAAGCTAACGATAAGTCCAAGCCCCTTCTCACACAGTATGCCCTCGTGTTGAGGTGCTCCCAGTGAAGACACAGGGAACCTGCCATGAGAGCTGGTCACCTCTAGGGATGGGTCGGGATCACTTTTTTCCAGGATCGAGATCAGGGCAAGCCCGATCGGGATCGGGATTTTTTGTTTGAGTTCGAACAGTTTGCACGCACGAAGGAGATGAGTCTATTTTCCAGACCAAAGCACACTTTAGTCATCCAGGTTGTTTATCAGGTCGAGTTTCAGTCATTATAAATAAGCTGAAATTGATGAGTACCGTATTTCCTCGAAATTCTGCCCGCGGGAGAAATTTTTTCAAATGGGTTCCAGACGGGGGAGAATTACTAGAGGGGGAGGATTTCCAGAGGGGGAGAATAAAGTTCAATCGGGGTCTAGACAGGGGGGAATAACCAGAGGAGGGAGGATTTCGAGGAAATACGGTACATTCGCAGTTTCGATACGCGTCCAGCGAGGTCAGCCTAGACTAAGTAAAATTAGTGTTGCTATCATTATCGATTTGAGCCGATGTTGCTGTTGCCCTTCATCGCTACTGCTTCATGCCAGATATGATGGATCAGAGTGTACCTGCCATGCTTATGCATATCATAATTATTAGCAAAATCCCGATGCCTCAATGTCAGGATCAGGATTGGGATCCCAACCTATCCCTCACAGCCGCGCTTATCATCTCATGACTGCTTGCCAGCTAATATGATTGGAAGTCCCGTAGAGAACTGAGCCGGCGCTGCCCAACCCGCAAAACTTTTAAAAAATATGGGGAAAAGTTGTGGGAAAAGTTTGTGGAGGCTTTTACGAAATAGAAATCCGCTCCATAAATCAAAAACGATTTGTCTTCGAAGGAGATGGCATCTTGTCGAGCTCAAAAAAGCATAAGACGAAACATTCCACAAAACTGCGTTTGGAAGGGGGAGGGGGTCTGGCTGAAGTGGTCGATCATTTTTGAGGGGGGGGGGGGGGGGGTTCGCGATAAGTGGTCGGCATGCGGTCAGGGGGCGGGGTCAAAAAATCGATATTTTGTGCGGTCGACCTTTATGGATGGCCCTAACAGGTTATACTCATGTGACTACAAACGAAAAAGGGATTACAGACGTGACTAACTGGCTGACCAGCTGACTAACTGGTCACATGCGTAAGCTCCTAACGTAGCAGTGACAAAAAAGCACTAAAAATAAGGAACCGAGATCATGATGATATAAAAGCATACTGTAATCTAGGAGGCCTAAGGGCTGATGTCGATTTTACTCTACCAGCATCAAAGTAAATACGAGCATCATCATCCGCTGAATGACTTTGTGCTGCTTGTGCTTCTAAAATAATTTTGTATTGTGGCTAGGGGAGGGGACGTCAAGGAGTGATCCGATCTCTTAGATTGCTTTCAAGATGACCCCCTATCCGCACGCAAGTTTTGTTTTCCAGATGGCCTCTTACCACTGCAACATAAGCAAGTATAAACTGATAGCGATTGCGCATGATCCATAGGCGAATCCAGAACTGAAGACGTGATTGAAGGCGGAAACGGATTTTGCATAACGAAGACATTCGTAATTGTAATAGCATAAATCAGATTTTTCGTATTCCTGAAAAGTATCAAGTCTGCCCCGTCAGTGCGCTTCGACTGCTTGGGATTGCATTAAAGTCAGAGATAAGAGACTGTCTTTCCTACTGTATTTTGTCGCACCAATTAAAAAATGTAATATTTAGGCCTCGCACAACAAAATTTCAAGGTTATAACTTCATCAAAGAAACTGAAGATTCTTCCAACTTACCGTCAACAATGACAACATGACCGCAAAGAAAATCAGAACTGACACTGCCGCTAGCACACCAACGATACGATGCGAATCTGACAGTTTGAACCAATGCAACCGCACATGTCTGCTCTGTATGCCAGTCGATGCTGGATAAATCGGGGCGCGATCTGTAAAATAAATTGGGAAACATTGTCAGGAAAACGCACAAAATTTCAGACTTTTGCACCCAATCAGACTCGATTCGACTCGATCATCTCCTCTGTGACCGGCCCCCCCCCCCCCCCCCCCCCCGAAAATGCTTTTCATTCAGACTCACCATCACTGTCAAGATCAGGAGCCAACCGATCGCGACTTTGGCCCATATCACCTTGGTCAACCTCTGATGGCTGTGACATGGCCCCGACTGTTTCACTGCCTCCGACTGGCACTGACCCAATCGGCCTTTCATCACTGCCGCGTCGTCTACAAAATTCAGCAAGATTGATCAAAACAAAGTGGAATTTCTAGCGCTTTCTTACCCGCTCAGTTTAAAAAGAACCACAACAACTGCTGGGAACAGAAAAACAACGACTGATATACCAATGGCTAAGCCGATAGGCGTAGAGTAAGACATGTCGGACCCAGATTTGGTAATTTTGAGATTAATTTTCTTTTTCTGAGTTGGCTCTAAAAGTACAAGGGCTGAGAGAAAAATCGCAGCATTGTAGAATTTTGTTAGACCTTACTAGACGAATTTTTTGTGGAAATAAAGCTGAGGAACATTCGAGGGTAGCTCGTGCTTTTCTGAAAAAAAAGAAAAGTATAGATTGATGAAGATAATAGCACTCGGGACAGGACGTACCATGAGTGTGGTGGTTGCATGCCTCGTAAAAGTGACCGTTCGATGCGCCTTGTCAGCTTCATCCAACATGGAGAGCATGGGACACTGAAAGGACACACGTGTGTCTTTGAAAGATGCTATAGGTCTGAACTTAAGTACGGACAGAGTTCTCGTATGGGTGCACACCCGTACTCTAGCTGGGGAAAATGGCACAATTCGCTAGCGCTTAGATTAATTTTTAAAAATTGGAAGTTTTTTCCAATAAAGCTTTTTATCCAAGACGAACTGCTGCTCCTTTTGTCTCGTAGAAAGAGTATTATTCTTTCAATTTAAAAAAATTTTTTTTGGCTATCCAAACTGATTTTTCGCGCGCCCGTCTGAGAGCAGTGCTCGAAGAAGTGTTAGATTGAATGAGCCACTCTTTGGCCATGCCTACACGATTCAGAGCAGACGTGCAGACATGATTTCGAGAGTTATAAGCGAAGTTTCATTAATTGACTAAATTCATTCAATAAGCAATATTGTATAATGTAAAGTTGCGTATTAAATAAATCATTTTATAGCTGAATGCACGTATAATTATTTGTGAATTCAGCTATGGAATTATTTATTGTATGAAGTGGTTTCGCTGCCTCTTTTGGGCTTTGTTGATGGCAATAAAAATATATCAACTCGCTCTGACTCTGACAAACAATTTTTCGATCAGTGGACCAAGATTTCTATCATCGGCCAGACTTTCCCTGAACCGCTTTGAAAACTTAAAATCCTGACCACCAGCAGGGATTTTAATTTCCTAGAGCTCTATCGTCCCAGCACTTTCATTGTATATCCAGCCATTTTAAATTCTTTCTCTAACTGCTCCACTGCCCTTGACCGCTTCGAGACCCCACCTGAGTAATGCATTCCTTTCATGCTGGACTTCGCACAAGACGACTGGCCAAGGAGTACAAGATGGTATAAGGGGCATGCCTGAGGTTGGTTTAACTGATCAGGTCGATCAGGTCAGACAGGATTTGAGCATCGTTTTTCCATTCATGGACAATATTGTCAAGGTTTAGTGTTCGGCCGGGGCCCGACCCCAAAAAAGTGTGGCGTAGATTCACCCCCGAAAACTTTCCCACCTTCGGCAATCGAAAAGACCCACTAAAGATAGCATCAGTATTTTCCGCGATGTTGTGAGTTAAAAAATACGGTGCTGCCTGCGTGGTGCGACGAGGCATTGTGCAATGCGCACATTTTTGCTAGTGGGATCTGGCGAGCACTTGGTAGTTGGGGCTAACTAGCTAGCCTACTTTTCTCTGAAAAAAAATTGTTCGAAGCGTCGTCCTATTTTGACAAAGTTTACAAGAAATTTTCAGGGTGCAACACTTATAGTGAAAACCTTGACGTCATTGATAAATTTCAGGCTCAGGATGAGATCAACATGCAATAGCTTCGCCAGGCTCCTCACTGATAGTGCTCTTGCGTCTGCTGATCCGTAATAGATTCGTGGTATGTGTGAATGCTTCCGGTATAAATGCATCGTAAACTTCATGAAGTTCTTGGAACATGTCAAGAAATGAACATATAAGCAGACTTTGACACTCAGAAAGCTTTCTCTCATTCCCGTCCCCGCCGAGGTTATCTTCAGCCCCCAAAAAACCCAGCCCCCAAAAAAGGCCAACCCCATCCCCATCCCCGTCCCCGTCCCCGACCCCGAACGGGAGAAGACTAACCCCGTCTCTGCCCCCGTCCCCGAAAAAGTCACCAACACCCGAAAGCTATTAAGGTTGACCATATAGCATCAGTAAAGCACCCCCCCGGGAATAGTATAGCACACACAGAAGTACCCGTTCTACACAGTCATCTCACTTATCGTCAGGCTAATCGTTATCCCACACCAACTGCCTAGCCTGCAGATTTCGCCTACACAGCACCACATATTTTGCCACAAATTCATCCAGTGCAGGCACCAAACGAGGGTCCTATCAAGCTGAGCATCGCTGCAGTTCAGTATTGGCGGTCTACAGCACACTCACTAATGCCACACGTGTAATATTAGGTTACACGGGCCACATTGGAGGGAGCAGATGGTCTCAGACACATTTGCTAGGCAGGCCTCCTACTCTTATAAGAACCCAAAACATCGACCCGACGGGTTTCAATCTGACGATGCGGATAAAGCGGCCTACGAAGACCTAATACGTGAAATACGGCGGCCAACTGGCAAACAGATACTGCTCCGTGTATAAGGCAAGCACAGTGCAGGCAGGTCTACCTGGACAGGTGCCTTGTACACGTGACCTTGCTTCCTGTTTACTGGGATTCCATAAAGTTAAAGCAATCAGAAAATACTCACTTTGGCCTCCTGAATGAACATCACGGCCGTCTGATCGACCTCCCTATCATCGGGCACAGCGGTGACAATGATATCGACCACTTCCACCCCGTCTGGAAATTTGAACTCAAATGCATCCGGCCAAGCAGGACCGATAGAGAAGTCCGTACTCTTTCGATCCAGTCTGAAATTACATGCACCCGCATTATTTAAAAATTTTTGCTCAAAATGTTTACAAGAAAAACTATTGTGCTGCACAACGTAAGTGATTCTTTTAAAACCTAGAAGCCATAGACCAGCATTCTCTGAAACTCAATATGCGTCAATAGCCAGACATGATATGGCTGGCGGGGCGGATATGGCAAGCAGCCCTTTGCTCACTTATCAATGATAAACGTATTTCTTTCCACTGTTCGCACTTGTAATCGATATCGAACTTCGTCCTCCGATGCACTGCTCACAGAAACGAACACATCGCTAGGCTTCTAAAGAAAAGCAAAGACAATTTTGTCAAGAAAAGGTTCACCAATACGCATGAAATAGATCAATCTTGCATCAAGCTAGTGTTTGAAAGACAGGGTCTTTTCACCTCTGACCTGACTTTGATCCTGATCGGCCCTCAGAAAATTTTTTGCCCTGACCCTGGCTTTGGCAAGAGGTCGATCAGGTGGGTTTTGACAGATTTCTGACCTTGACCTCGGACATTACATCAAGCCTGTGCACTGGTCACATATACTAACACATCGCAAGAGATTGCGCAAAGAGCATCGCTGCACAGAGTACACAACGCGTAGGCGGAAAACGAAGCACTCGCTCACATCGCACTATTCTTATCAGCTTGCAAAAACAAAATGGAGCATCCTTGCGACTGCATTAGTCAACGCCAACAACATAAATCAGTGCATAATTCATCTTTAACGTAAACTTACCGTTTTTTCTTCTGTTGGACAGAAAAATCGTCTCACCATGTGAAATTTCGTGCTAAAAAAAATCTCCATTCAACAAATTTTAATCATGACTGCTATTAATGCAGAACTCACCCATCGATGGTCAAGGGGAGCATGAACGACAACGCAGACTCCTCCGTCCAAGCTGTAATCGTCAGTGGAAGCTTATCAGTGGAGTTCCATGGTGCGGGCAATTCTGGCTCTACAAGAGCAGTCTGGTCCTGAAAAATAATAGCAGCTAAAAAATTAGACAAGTCTGCCTCGCCGCAAAGGAAAACGTTTGCGCTTACTTTCGGGATGCTGAACAAATAAATATTTGGGGGTAAACTACCACCAACGGTGCCGTTATAATTTGCCTTCAATTCTCCATTGGTAACATTCAAAGTTTTAATGGGTTGTCCAGAGTATTCGACAGCATTGCAATATACTACGACGCACAGGAAATATAAAACGAGTTTCATGATAAAAAATGAAAAGTTCAAGCTCGAGCTAGCGACTCTCGCCAATATTAACCAGGCGAGCGGTTTTGAGTCAGCTTTTTACGTAAATAGAATCGCGCAATCTACAGTAGAAGTTGGCGAAGGGGAAAGAAAATAACGCTTGCAAAATGAATCACAGTTACGTAATAATTACGAAAAATATAATCCTCTAGGGTTTCTAGCAACAAGAAGCCAAACGTGCTTGTGTCTGCACCGCATGTGTCGCACTTGCATCTGGATGGGAAATACCAGCCAGCCGCTCTGCGCTGTTGAGTGTTGAGGGAGACAGCGCCGTTGCCTGGAGAGGCTGTTAGTGAAGCTTCTGGTTTTAAGTGCGCAAATCGATTGGGATGTCCCGTTACTCACATATTCCTGCGCACGCTGCACGATGCGTGGGATGATGTAACTCAAGGCCGCCATGTCAAATACAAATTGTAAATGACCTTGCATTTGCCCGAATGTGAGGCAGGTACCCTAAAGCGAGGCAAAATATCACTGGGAAAAAATCTGGGTAGGTTTTTGTCGGTTCGTTTCCAGTTTTGCACTCTAGCGCACAGCGCGTTTGTGAGTATGGCGGGGATTTTTCCACGCACAAGCTCACAAGACATAACGTTGGCGGGTGGGGTTGGGGTTGGCGATTAGCAAAAGAGCTTCCCGTCATTGTGCGTACGAGTTTTGATATAAGTGAGCATATAACCGGATTATGTCCGTTCTGTTCAAAAAAAAGGCAATCCCCAAAAATTCTGCTCCAAGATTCTAGATATTGAAATCCAATATTAGGATGGAGTCAATACAGCAAAAGACTACACCATCGTATGTTTCTTTCACACGCAAGGGGCGTATCCGTTGTATCCAGACTCTGAAATCTTTCCCTGAGAGTTAGGTGTGTCGAATGTACTCCACACTTGACAAATTTCGCACGCAAACCTCCACAGGCAATGAAAAAAACTGGCTTTGGCCGGAAGAACACATTCACAAGGCACGATTTTGGAAAAGGGAGCGGTGCGGTTGCCACTATTATACTGACTCTTACATTTCTTACTAAAAAATTTATTACACCATTTTATCGAGTGTTCTCAAGGTACGCCGAAAATGATGCCCCAACCCCACAGTCGACTGCATATGGCAAATATGGAACACGATTGGAACATGCGAATGTTAGCCGCATCAGAATTAATTACAAAAAGGTATGAATGGTTTTGCATTTTTACTTTTTAAATGCCTGCCGATGAAATCTTGATGTTTGCCTTCCTTATATGTGTGAATCCGTGAAAGACATAAACCTAGGCTGAACACGAGACTTGTGCGAGACAATTATTATTGTGACGTACGTCGTATCCGGGTTCCGCATGTAAAGGGGTCAGGAAATGTCGTCCATGCCAAATTCGTAGGCTGACTTGTATTCTAACTGTACAATATTGAGTCTCTTAGAGAGGGACGAAATGTTTGCGAAAATGTGTTCAGAAAAATTGGCAAGATTAGAAATTCGGTTAACTTCTAGCTTCTGCTCATTCATTTATAATCGCCCGGTCACCGTGTTGGTGGTCAGTGGATTTCTCTCTGTCGTACTCCTTTCGTTGGGAATACACTTCAGTTCGTGGCCTGATTTTACGGACCAGGCTAAGGTAAGTTTTTAGTGCTCGAAATTTTAATTTTAATTTATACCTCTTACAAATGTCACTGATAAAATGCGAGAGAAATTCGTTTTTTTGATTCAAAACTCACTTCACACAACGCATTTTATTTACAGGGATTCGAAACCAGAAACACAGAACTTAGTAAGCATGTTGTGACATGGACTAAATTGGATAAACATATGAGCATATACTCCGACATATCGGAACCATATTTTCGGCGTCTACATCCGGATTCCTTTGCTGAAAACAAATTGAGGTATGTGACAAATACGAGTGTGACTATCAGTACAAACGCTTGATCAACTATAACTATGACGGCACAGACTTTCTAGAAAAAAACGCCACAGTGCCTTCACTGGGCCGAGTCCATCTCGATCGAACGAAGGCAAGACATTTCTGGAATCTTTCTTCACTGGCGCCGCGGATGAATCGCCCTGTTTGCAAATCACTTTTGATAGCACTGATGAACAAGGAGCCTTTGCACAAAATGGTAAGTACTTTATGCGCTTATGCGATTTTTGGTCTTTCAAAAAACACTGCACTATATACACATTAATAAAGCACATAAATGTTGTCTGCGTTTCGTAGTACGAATCAGTTTAAAGTGAAAGACGCAGAAACATTAGCAATCAGGTACTTTTATCTGTTTTCAGAGTCTCAGAACAACCGTATAGCTTTGTCGCACCTCACAAAATTGTTGACTTGTTCCATCAATGCCCCCGCTTTTGTGCAAAATAGGATGTTTTTTTAGCATATTTTTTCAGTCAAGTTATTTTTGAGTCGCCATCGTTCGACTCCCTTTTCTCACTCGACAGTATGAGCGAACTGTGCAAATTTCAAGCCGACACTGACAAAGTGCTCGACCCAATACGCTCAGCTATCGATTTCCGATATTTCTGGAGTCTACCCAATTATCTGACTTGTATGAACGGCCTGCTTACATGCAACGAATTGACGGAAAAAAGTATCGTAAACTCGGCCAAAATTATTCGCGAATGTTTCGATTATAGAGAAATAATTATTTTCTGTGGCTTACAACAAGATGGTTTTGAATATTTAAAAAGGCACCCAAAAAATTGTAGTCAACTTCCTTGTGAATGTCGCTCGAAATTTGTCTTCGGTATATTTTATTACATGTTATCAAAAAATGTTGTCAGTTCGAGCGGGCCAATTTACACGGACGTCATTCTGCCAGCATTGCAATGGGAGGCGTACGAATATCAAGGGACGCCTAATTTGACCAGCGATCAAATGTTGAATGTCTACAATAACTTGGCCGAATTAACTCAGGGAGTTCACCTACTGAAAGCGAAGGGCATAACAATGGGTATCAAATATACGGCATTCTTGGAGACTTTCTATCGGGATTGCTTTTTCGTATTAGCCGCGTGGGTGGCTGTTTACTTGATCATTTGGCTATATTCAGGATCACTCTTTTTCACGTTTGCTGTTCTCTTATCAGTCGTTTTCTCAGTAGGTGTCTCCTATTTCGTATATAAACTGGTATTTCGTCTCCAATTTTTCCCATTCATGAATCTACTGATGGTCATTTTATTGATTGGTATCGGAGCTGATGATACGTTCGTGCTCAAGGTAAGGAAGGATACTGCGCTATTGTGGGTCAGGAGGACACCTTAATTTATGCTTTGTTGGTGGTGTAACATACTCGTAGGCGCACAGGTATTCAGCCCTGGAGGACAGTCGTAGAAAATCGCTGGTACGTCAGCCAGTCAGATTGATGTTTCACAGTGTAGTCTTTGACTGTTGGAATAAGTTGTATGCGGAGTGCGTAAGCTCCCCGCGGCTTTGCCTACCAACGGTCAATCTCTGACTCAGGACGACACTATCTATCATGGAGGTGAGGGGGCTACATCAGCGACTTTGATTTTTCGAACGTGCCATGTGGTACTTATTCCCTCTAACTTCCTTCTGGGCGTGAGCTATCCACATAAACATGAGACTTTTTCAGCACATTTTCGACACTCCGTCTCGTAAATCACGTTCAGTCGTGGTGAATGGTGTTCCAACAACAATACCACCAGCATATGGAAAAGAGGACACGCGCGACGCTTTGTCGCACGCCGCACTCTCCATGTTCATCTGCAGCGCTACGACAGCAGCAGCATTTTATGCCAATTTGGTCAGCGATATCGTGGTGATCAAATGCTTTGGCGTCTTCGCTGGAACTACCATGCTAATCAACTATTTGTTGGTGGTGACTTGGTTGCCTGCATCGCTCATCGTGCTTAATACTTATTTCGACCCGTGTTTCGAAAAGTTATGTCCGAGTGGGCTACTTGGATTCGCTCGCAAAGTTTGGGCCATGGGTGCCTTATTGCCAAACTATATTTTATTAACAGCTCTTCCACGTGCTGTCATGATGTTGAAGTATTTTTGGATCGCTCTCTTCAGCGCTATTTTCATTGGATCGTGCGTGGTGGTCTTTTATCAACCGGGTGTAGCTCTGCCTGTTCGAAATCCCCTACAAATGTTCAAACCTTCGAATCCTTTAGAGTGGTACGATGATTTTGCCACGGAGTATTTCAGTTTTGCTGAAGATTTATTTAAACAACCGATGGAAGTGGTTGTAGTTTTTGGTGTGAAAGCGGCTGATGACAATGGGCTGATGGAACCCAATGATTACGATGTCCCCCTCGAATCTACACAATTCTTTGCTGAACCAGGATTCCAAATGAATTTGACATTCCTGCACGCAATCAACGACGTATGTCATCAATTAAACAAAGCTAACTTTTTGCTTAATGTTATTCGATGCTTTCCGGATGACTTTTTCGAATGGTCGAAAAGACAAGGTTGCTCAGATAAGAAAAACACGACAGGAGATCCATGTTGTAATATTTATGAACCAACATTCGTCGATTCTAGGGATATGGTATTTTGTTTAGCACAGTCCACAAAAGCCTTGGATGTGATGGGCGGTGGACCAATATTTCGTATGAGCGATTTGAACAGGGCTGCTGGTTTTGTTCTTTATTATAATGCCAATTACACTTGGTCACCAGATTACACAAAATTGAAAAAATTCTTTACAGATGTTGATGGTGGTATGAAAGAGGTAAATCAAAAAAGGCGGTCCGTTTTTAGCGAATAGTGAATCTAAATTAGATCACTCTCTGTCTAAATGTTCACCAAGGAAGACTTTATTTCAGATTCTGCAAGCAAGCGATCTGAAAGCGATCCAAGACGGCTGGTTTGTGACAACTACTGTGCATCCACTCTTGTGGTACGACTTGCAATGCAGTCTGCTCAGAGGCACGACAGTCGGCATCCTGGTATCCGTGGGTGTGGCACTAATCGTGGCGGCAGTCACCATGCGTGCATTCGTTCTGAGCATCCTCAGCGTGATCACAGTATTTGCTATCAATGTGGTAATTATCGCCTGCCTGATCCTACTCGATTGGCACTTGAACATTGTGGAGTCAACCCTGATTATATTGACCGTCGGGCTGGCATTTGACTTCACACTAAACTATGCAGTGGCTTATCAATTATCACCGAAAGGCACCAGGGAACAGAAAGTGTGCACTGTGCTGCAGTACATGGGTATGCCAGTATTTCTGGCCTTCCTGACGACTTTCGTGGCCGGCCTGATCATGTTGCCTTCATCAATCATGGCTTATTACCAAATAGGGGTGTTTATGGTTCTGGTGGGTGTGATCAGCTGGTTATACTCGGGCCTATTTTTCTTGTCACTTCTTGCCGTGGTTGGCCCTGAGGACTGTGAATGGACATTACTACAGAATATGATGCCCAATGCGGCTAAGAGATTCTGGAGGAGCCAAACCTCGACGGTGGCGTCCAGCGCAAGTGCGGGTGTGGAGGAAGCTAGGGCAGACAGTGTCGAGATGAGTGCCAGACAACAGAATGCAACTCAAGCGAGCAATAACGTGAATGCTAGAGTAGAAAATGGTGTGACAGTGCAAAGATTGGTACCTGATGCCTAGACTTTTCGCAGACCCTACGGTCTATTGTATAAATTTTAAAAGTTTAATGTTCAGAATATTGAAAAGATTATGATAGAGATAGTTGTTAGACAGGATATAAAACATTTTCATTATAACTAGAGCAGTTTCTGGACTGAGAATGATGGGGCGTCATCTGCGAGCTAATCATCTTGACACCAAAATGGATTCAATCCTTCGACGGCTCGGAGCTCTGGAAACGCCAAAGAGAAACCCCAAACGGTTGACCGTGGAACGCTGACTTTTTGAGGTAGCATGAACAGGCCGAGAACTGTATGCGTCCAAAATTTAGTCCAAATCCGTTCGTGGAGTCGCGAGATTGTGCTCCAAGTTCACTCGTGGGTCCTGTGATGTGCGGGTTAAAGTCAACACTGCACCAGTTAACCGAAATCGTTCAGATTCAAACATTCAAACAACAAACTTGTTCATTCAAACAAGTTTGTTGGCAGTTTTTAGGGACAAAAGTATGAATGTGAAAAAATAGCGCATGTGCTTAGTCTCACATAATCCATTGGGCGAAGTTGGGAGTCGAACAAGTGCGAGGTTGCTTGGGATTTCTGATGTCACCAAGGATCACTTTGGTTCCTGCACTAACTCGTCTCGTCGATATTATCTCCCAGGATACGAGCAATTGGAGAACTCGAGGGCCACGCCAACGCCTTCAAGTTTCAGAGTTGTGCATGACAGCTAACGACAATATTCAAAACGCTGGGCCCTCTCACATTTTGTCCCCTCCCTAAAATAGATTTTTCTACTGTTTCACGATGACATCAGTGGCCCCGAAAATTTCGGAGTCAGCGGATTCGACTAACCCTGAACAAAATAAAATTGTTACTAAAACTTTAGATCTTCTTTATACGACTGGATCTTACTTTGCTGTACGCTTATTACATAACAAAAAACAAGAATGGAGACGTCCAATCTATTTTGGATCCAGAATTCTGTTCGCCTTTCTTTGCCTTTTGTTCTTGCTGGCCCTGCTAGTCTGTGTTTGTTTATGCTTTCCAGTACTTGATCATGGCAGGATTAAAATCAATCTCGATATCTTTTTTATATATCCATTTATATGGACCGGTTTCACCATCGATAGCTTGGCTTGTTTTATCACATTAAATCTTGGCATGGAGTATTTCATAGAAATCAAAGATTTTAAGAGCCGTCTGCTGGAAGACACAGAATTTACAAGGCTTCCAAAAACTACGTATATCAAATGGCGTCGTAAAACCAGATACCTGCTGCTAATGCTGAGTATCTTAATCATGTTCCAAATCGGGCTAGCCTGCAGCATGATGGCGGGCATAATCGACACCCCAGTCAAAATGGAACGTATCACATATTGGGTATTTTTGCCCGAATGGTTCGGCTGGGTCCTCTGGTGTGCGGTTGTAATTTTATGCCCATTACATATCGGCTATCATTGCATATTTATGGCCAGTCAGTGTGAATTGGTGTGTTTATATTTTCGAGCATATAACAAAAAACTGAAAGCTGAAGATGCGGATAGCTTCACGTGTAAACGAATTTTGACATATCAAAATCAATATTATCGATTGGCGAAATTGGTTCACTATTTGGATCATGCATTCAGAGTGTCGTGTTTTTTCCAGCTCTCTGTTGTGACGATCGCCAGTTGTTTCGTATTATATCTCTTCGCTGATGGAAAGACGGGGTTGGGTAATTTGGTGTACGTCACGTGTTCCTTGTGCGGTTTGATTTGCATGTTTTCATTTACTGCCATACCATCGTTATTGATCGATAACCAGGTGAGGTTGGGGAAATTTTGGCAAAGATTAATTCACAAATATTAACAATTTCAGGCGGCCAAACCAAAATTTTTACTGAGAGCGTGGTTGCTGAAATATAATCAAGAACACCAGGACAGCACCCCCGATCAAGTAAGACAAGATTTTGCCTTTTCAGGTTTTAAGACTTTTCATTACAGTTGATTTTCCACATTTTAATGTCATTTTTATAGGCTACTCATCAAGCTTTTGTAACTTTTCTGCAATGCGTTCTCTCTGAAGATGTTGGCATAACGGTGGCTTCCCTGTCAAAACTAAATTCTAATCTCCTAGTGACTGTAAGTAGTCCTTGCTCAAGGCATTTTCGTTGAAGAGAATTAGTTTTTTTCCATTTTGTTGCATTTCTAGTTAGCATCGATGATTATAACGTATTTCCTTGTCATACTGCAATTTGGCGTCGACATTAGTTCTAAAAACGGATGCTCGAGAGAGACCAATAGCACAGAATTTCCGTGACTTGATGCACGTGTCTGGTGCACTAGGCTGAAATTTCAGAGTGATATTACAGTGGGTGACCGCGTGATGTTAGTGAGGCACGAGCCCTGCAATTGATATACTTCGAGTTTTGGTGGGTGGTTTTGATGGTATTCGCAAGAGTAAAAATGCTTATCGAGTGGATGCTTCTGGCGATTATTCTGGTAACCGCTCGAATGCCTCCCCTCCCATACTTTTCCTTTGGTCCATCAACCGACAAGTGTTGTCGTCGTTACATATATAATTATGCAACCATCGGAGTTAGCCTCAGAAAGCTTTATTGGAATGATGGTAACTCAATGATTACATCTCAAAGGAAGATACATCACCGGGGAAAGGGAGCACGTAGACATTAGACAGGTACTCCATTACTAAACATGTTTTCCGCCTTTGACTCACCATCTACTCTAGGTTCGCAATTGCAAGCATAAAAATTCAGTCTTAAAGGATATAAGTTGCATCTTTTCAGTTCCATTCCATTCTGCATGCACACGAGAGTGCATCGACGACATGAAGGAGCGGGTTTCACAAGAAAATTTTTCATTCGCGCAAATTTTCCGCTGGCAAATTGAGCATTTGGCGCAATAAATAATAGTGATAATAAAACTTGAAAATTATTCATGAATTGCAGACCCTATAAAGAAAAGAAAATGCATTGCGATGAGACAATTCGTGCTGAAAATTACACATTTAACGTATCGGACGTTTTGAGTGGTCGATCCTGTGATTAAAGATACTGTAAGGTAAAAAGAAGTGGTGTGTCAAAATTCGCGAAAATATGTGAGATTCGCTGTTTTTCAGCAGTTATATTGCCTTGCTTGCGTTTTATTATGAAATCCTTGACAAAAGTCGATGAGTCACTCGGTCTATGGTTTTTTTTTCGTGCTGGAAGTGGCGCGTTGGACAGAGTGCTTGTCTCGCCTCTCTTGCGTCGGGAGTAACAAATTGGAAGGACAGAAATTGGATTCCCTTGACGTCAGAGTAAGGACAGCTGAAAGATCAAGGCTAACCTGGACTAATCTAGAAGTGGGGCTCAATCCAACTTAACTTACTAATCCTACCCATCAGCTGCCATGTACGGCATAAAAAGATACATATCATAAGCGACAGGATTTACAAAATGTAAAATTCTGGCAGGACAATTTGCAACGGTATATATTTATAAGAGACATCTAAAACCTCCATCTAGAGATCCTCTAAATACATTACATGCAATTAAATGCTGCTCCATTATCGAATCTATGATTTGCGTATATGATTTGCGTTAAAAATGAGTGTCCTAGTTAACTCGGTTTTGTAGCACGCATAAAACAAGAGGTGTTCGTAAAGACTAATAAGGATTACACACCTTGAATTAGGAAGCATTAAATGCATGGCAAATAAGTCATATTATAGCACACTATACAGCAATGTTCACGTGACAGGCACGTGAACATGTCTCGTTATATCATTCAACGCATTCTTGTTGTCCCACTCACACTTTTTCCGTTCCGCTCCCTTCCCTTCATTCGCTCTTTTTTAAAAGCCAAATTGTTTTCAATTCTGTGCGCCTACACATCGGCCTTTTTAAAGTTGATTGAAAACAAGTGGATCCAAGCTGGCAGCTATTCTCCTCTGGCTTTTCTAACGACAACTTATATAGCTGCTGTCTTCTTTCCACTTTATGAGACCCTGCTGTCATGTGGCCGGATCACCACGCTTTCCGAATATGCAGAGCTTTTCCTCCAGCTCTCAGAATTATAATCTAACCCACTGGCCTGACATCGATTTTCTGCTTTATTTTATTAGTGTAGTTAGTTGTTAGTCTAGCTTGGCATCTTACACCATCCACGCTCCGATGATCAAATGCGTTTCCTTGAGGAAATCCAGCAGCTGAATAGGAAGCTCCTCGGATTAATTAAGAACACCATGCCGAATGCTTACTGAGTCAAACTGCAACAGACAGATAGAAAAAGAGTACCAGGTCATATTTGCGGGTTTTCCAGTGTGCATACTGTGCCTGGCCTCACCTAAGTACCAATACATGAAAGACATAAAATTATGCCAGACTATTGAATCCAACACACTGAAGATCCTTGGCCTATAAAATCTCTCGATGAATTATCACTTGGAAGCGTTTTCTTTTTTATATATATATTACGACGACGATTAAAATCTAACGTCATCCTTAGACGCCATTCCCGCTGACCAACCATCCTTAAATTACACGAACTTCAGATCATCAGTTGGAATCATTTCATTGCTTTTGCGATTATTGGTGGATTAGCAAATTTAGCAATTATTATTGTATGTTGTATGATTTTATTAAAAAATAATTAACGCGAAACTCAGCATTTGTGTATTAAAAGCGTGGCAGTAGCGGATTTCACATTTCTTGTAATACAGTGCCCGCTAATATTTGTAGGACAATGCGTAAGACTCGAGTTTACCAAATTCTTGTGCATGTTCGTCGTCTACATTACTCACTTGCAACTGGTTGCCTCAAGCTTAAGTTTCCTGAGCTTGAATAGAGATAAATTCATTCGTCTAAGATTCCCTTTTCGCTACTTGACTCTGGTGACCTTCCCTCGAGGTAAAGTATGCATTTGCGCACGTTGGCTTGTGGCAATATACTGGGGCATCTTTCTTCTATTTAGACCATTATTTGAATTTCGTGATAACTGCGACGTTGATGTGGTCGGGCCATACGCCACGGAAATGTACTTAACATTCTTCATCTCATTCTTTCTAGCACCTGTTACGATCGCCATGCTGATCAGCTTCAACATTTACATACTGTGAAAAGATCGAGATTATCATTTCTCTCTTTACATCCAATCGAGCCGCGTGATCACCCCGGACGCTTTAGAGTTTACTTATTTTTAAAAAAAAGTTAAAAAATATGCAAATTTACGAGAATTGGATTCTGCTGACAAATGTGAAATTCGTGGGAAGAAAATAAAGCGACAGGGAACGTCATCGTCATTTCAAAGATTCAAGAGACAGACTCAATCCCACTTCAGATTTAAAAACAGCTATTTATGTCTCCAGCGCCACCATTTGGGCAGTTTTTACCGTGCTGCCATACCGCATAGTATATTTGACTACAATTTATCAAGATGACCATTGGTTTAATTGGCTGAAATGGGGGACAAATTTGATGCTGGCGCTTAACTCAGTCGGAAACCCGATATTGACCGTTTTCACACGACCGCGATATAAGAAAAAGATAAAAGGCATTCTTGGCCTGAATGTCAGAGGTGATGCCCCGACTACAGCCACAGTGAGCACACTAAAATAATTGACAGTGAAGAGTTGAAAAATTGTTTGAATGTAAATAACTGTGCAAAATCATAAAAGCATTATTGAATACATGTAATTCAGATTTTAAAAACGAAAATTATAAGCAGGTGAGTTTTTCTGAGGGTACTCAATCAGGGTGACTCAATGTGATACTGGTTTTTAAAGTGGGTAATACGAATACAATAAATTAGTCTTGAAATGCAAGGATTTTAAAATCCGAATTGCTTTCTGTCATTGAAAACAAAAGAAAAACAAGCATGTTTGCAAGGCAGGACGAAATCTCAGAAGTTAGAGAACAAACAGGAACATCGTACGGGCCTCATTCATATTCAGTAATCCGACAATTTCTTGTTTTTATCTGCAACGATTCCAATCTCAGCGTTTTTAGGCAGAGTCAAGATTTCACTAAAATCTATCGGACAGCAACATTTCTTGGCGTTCACAGATTCGAACAGATTATTCAAATCTGTTCGAAAGACGCTCAAATCTCGAACTGTATTTGGCTTGTCTCAATCCAAAGGGATCGACATAAGATACCTTCTACAATAGGGCGCGGGCTTTCCTCGAATTACGGCTTCGCGGGCTCTAGCAGACACTTGGCGGGGCGAAATGGATGGCGATTGGCGATTGACCTGTCCAAGTCGGCGTGTGCGCGTGAAGTACGATGTCGTCATGCGAGGCCCGCGATAAATCAATTGCAATAAAATAGGGTAAAAAGCTAATCCAAAACTGAAATTGCTTAAATTTTATGCTTCTTGTCCATTGAATGAATGAATCCAATGAAGATTACGAGAAATTATTTGGTATTTCATTTCGTCACGGGCCTCGCATGACGTCATTCTAGGCCGCGCACACGCCGACTCGGACAAGTCAATCGCCATCCATTTCGCACCGCCTAGTGTCTGCTAGAGCCCGCGAAGGCAAAATTCGAGAAAAGCCCGTGCCCTATTAGCCGACACTAAAAAATATACATTTGATTAGAAATAATTGATGGTAGTCTTTGCCCTTTCAAATATCCCGCTCGTACATGATGCTCGAACGAGCATCAGTAGTGTGCTCAATGGTTGGTCTGCTAGAAAGCGCGCGGTAGATCGTTTTCATTTGTTTTGACTCCACGCACCTACCTGTGCCTCAAGTACTATCATGGAACTGCAAAAAGATTGCTATTCTGTTATTTTTTGTGGTTGCGATGCTGAGAGTTTGGTAAGTAGACGTTTTTTACAGTACGGTGCATGATTGTTCTGTTTTCTGGGTTGACACATTCCACTTGGGGCCATCGAAAAAGAGCGACCGCAAAAAATCTCTATTCTGACCCCACCCCCTGGCTGCATGCCCCCTCCCAGGGTCGACCGTACCACCGCACCGGCCGTACCGTACCGCCGTACTGGGGGGGTGGTACGGTACGGTACGGGTACGGCAGTGAAAACAGCCCGGCACGGCCGTACCTCCAGGATTATGTCAGTTTTAAATTTTCCGCGCTTCGATGATATGCAGGTGCATGCAACTTACTTCAAAACAACTGTCGAAGAGGAACTTTAAAAATATTTGCGGTTGAAAAATATTTGCGGTTGAAAAATATTGGACTCGCATTGGATCCATTGCATTGGTGGAAAACCAATTCCTTGGCCTTTCCTCGATTAGCAAAAATCGCGAAAATATATCTTTTTGCACCTGCTGGAAATCAAAGCTCGGAAACCGCATTTTTGGTGGCTAAGAATTTATGTTGGGGTAACCGTGCAAGTCTTTTGCCAGAAACTACGCGAATGCTTCATTTTTTGAAGTGTAATCTGCCAGCAGTTGGATTCAATACGTTCAAATTAGTGTAATACGGATGTGTGAAGCCAGAATCAAGCAAGCTAATAAAGTACTTTTGCTGAACTGTCCTCTTTTGAAATCAAAGCATAACCAGCTAAGAAAGTTTCTAATTCATATGCAGTTGAAGTAAGATTTTGAGTACGGTACGGTACGGTACGGTACGGGCGTACCAGGCCCTCGGTACGAATACGGTACGGGTAAGGTCAAAAAAGCTGGTACGGTCGACCTGGGCCCCCTCCCCCTGGCTGCATGCCCCTTCCATTAGCCGTGTAACCCCCCCCCCCCCTCCCTCCCTCCTACGCCTGCCAGGCCTGGTTACATTGGCGTCACGAATAGGATTAGCATTGTCATAAAAACATGGGGGAAAATTTCTCACGCGAAATCTCTCATTTAATTCGGGTACCGTCAAGAATCTCCCGCATCCCCACGAGTTTTCTCTTTCCATTAGCCATCAGACTAATTGTTTGCATACAAATTTTATGCACGAATCTATTACTTCGATGGCTCTTCCAGCGAAGCCTTTAGTAAAACTGCGATGTGCTCAGAATCAGTTCTGCTCAGAAGCAGCAGAACTCGCAGCATCTCCAGCTCTCTTCATGATGGCATGGATGTCATGACTCATGGCCGAATCGGATCAAATGAGTTTCGAATCGGTCATCATGTGAATTGACTGTAATTATTTTTTTCTAATCACAAACGCACCCCATTTATCAAAGGCTTCTTTCATGATAATTTTTATAATTGGGCTGCCGTTTGTCACACACTGCTAATCATGGACCTACTTTGCAAAGTAATAAACTAAAGTATGCAGATCCATGCTGCCCGTAAATGACACTACTGCCATAACTTTCAATTTTTTTAAACGGACATTTCTAATAATTTTCCCCCTAGAAACCTTCGCCCGACAGCAACTATGTCCAAAATCTAAGTCATCCATGCTTTCTCTAGCCCTGAAGAAAAGAAGCTCACTTGCGAGAATCTAATTATAATCAGAAAAACAAAACTCGAATACTGATCACATGACAATACAGAGTGGTCGAGGGGAAACTGCCCAATTGTTTCCTGTTTGCCTACAGTTAGTTATTGCAGACACGACGGGCTTAGAGAACTAAGGACTATCCAGAGCTTCATATCGGAACCTGATCAGAAATTTCGATAGACAATGTTTGGGTCGGATAGCATCCAATTCAATCCGTGAGCATGGCAGAATCTCGAGATTTTGTGCTTTTTCTGCCAGAGCATTGTTCTGAAATAAGTCTTCCAGCTCCAATGGAACAAAGAATCGCTCTGACTTGAGAATTGTTCTCGGTAAGGGGACCAGGGTCGGCGACCGGGAGAAATAAACGAAAAATAGGTTCAGAATTATTCTCAGACCTAGTGCGACCATGGCCTCACAGGCTTGTCAGAACAGGCTTGTCGTTGTCGGAGCAAAGAAAAGTCAGCCTAGCCTAGCCTGGCCTGGGCTAGCAAGACCCGAGCAAGATCTTTTGATCATGCTTAAATTTAAATGTGCCACTATTCAAATTTTATAATCACCTTGTCATACAATATTACTGCACAACTGCAAACCATTCTCAAATATAGAATACCCATTCAGACATTGGCATGTCATAACGTATATGACATGTAGCCGAAAGTTTTCTGCAATTAAGGCAGTTTGAGCCAGGAATAAGCCAGGCCGATGTGTTGAAAAAACACAGGACCAAGATAAAAACAACTTGAACAGAAAATTGATGATTTTACTCTTTACCATCGAGTCAGTTTTTAAGGTTCAGTAGTACGTACGCCATCGCCTACGACTGCAAATGCATAATCAAACGCTGTATCTCTTTCATCATGGAATACCCATTCTGGGAACGTAGAATTACATCTCCTTTGTCAGAATTTAATACGAGAATCCTCTTGTCTTGCAATCAGCCTTGACAAACTGTTGCACCAGGTTTCCGGCATCTTGACCTGAAAAACACCTGAACGATATGGATACTACAGAAATAACTAGAGAAGCTTACCACTCCCACAGACACCACAAGACAGTGGACAGAACGCTTCAATTAACGAACGAGCAGCATTTCCCAAATCCTTGCACTGAATGTTTCTCCCCTTTTCACCACTGGAAAAATATGCCATATTATATTCCCTCCAGGAAACATAAGCCACATCACGTTTCTTCAAAGCGAGAGCAACAGGTTCTTCCGTAGGGTCTAATGAGCGACATACAGACTTGCACAACAATTCGCACGAAGAATGTGCGTCCTTGCAGGAACCTAAAAAAATGACTCAATGTTTCAACGTAACATTCACTTTTACTGTTACTTGATGGCACACTGGTGGGCGAAGTAAGTGGTTGAACTGCGACAGTAAGCTGTTCTGGCTGTGCAGGTTGCGAAGGTTGCTCGGGATGTTCACCTGGTGGCTGTGGATGTTCTGGTTGAGATGGCTGAGCTGGCTCTTCCACATTTGGCTGTTCTGGCTGTACAGGTTGAGAGGGCTGTTCAGCTGGTGACTGTGGATGTTCTGGTTGAGATGGCTGAGCTGGATTTTCCACAGTTGGCTGTTCTGGCTGTGCGGGTTGCGAAGGTTGCTCGGGTTGTTCAGCTGGTGACTGTGGATGTTCTGGTTGAGATGGCTGAGCTGGATTTTCCACAGTTGGCTGTTCTGGCTGTGCGGGTTGCGGAGGTTGCTCGGGTTGTTCAGCTGGTGACTGTGGATGTTCTGGTTGAGATGGCTGAGCTGGATTTTCCACAGTTGGCTGTTCTGGCTGTGCGGGTTGCGAAGGTTGCTCATGTTGTTCAGCTGGTGACTGTGGATGTTCTGGTTGAGATGGCTGAGCTGGCTCTTCCACAATTGGCTGTTCTGGCTGTGCAGGTTGCGAAGGTTGCTCTGGTTGTTCAGCTGGTTGCTGTGGCTGCTCCTCAGCTGGTTGCTCTGCCGTTTGCTCAGGCTGAGATGGCTGAGCTGGCTCTTTCACAGCTTGCTGTTCTGGCTGTGCAGGTTGAGAGGGCTGTTCAGCTGGTGAGTGTGGATGTTCTGGTTCAGATGGCATGGCTGGCTCTTTCACAATTGGCTGTTCTGGCTGTGCAGATTGCGAAGGTTGCTCGGGTTGTTCAGCTGGTGGCTGTGGATGTTCTGGTTGAGATGGCTGAGCTGGCTCTTCCACAATTGGCTTTTCTGGCTGTGCATGTTGCGAAGGTTGCTCTGGTTGTTCAGCTGGTTGCTGTGGCTGCTCCTCAGCTTGTTGCTCTGCCGTTTGCTCAGGCTGAGATGGCTCTTCCACAGTTGGCTGTTCTGGCTGTGCAGGTTGCAAAGGTTGCTCGGGTTGTTCGGCTAATGGCTGTGGATGTTCTGGTTGAGATGGCTGAGCTGGCTCTTCCACAGCTGGCTGTTCTGGCTGTGCAGGTTGAGGAGGCTGTTCAGCTGGTGAGTGTGGATGTTCTGGTTCAGATGGCTGGGCTGGCTCTTCCACAATTGGCTGTTCTGGCGGTGCAGGTTGCGAAGGTTGCTCAGGTTGTTCAGCTGGTTGCTGTGGGTGCTCCTCAGCTGGTTGCTCTCCCGTCTGCTCATGCTGAGATGGCTGAACTGGCTTTTCCACAGTTGGCTGTTCTGGCTGTGCAGGTTCCGGAGGTTGCTCGGGTTGTTCAGCTTGTGGCTGTGGATGTTCTAGTTGAGATGACTGAGCTGGCTCGTCCACAGCTGGCTGTTCTGGCTGTGCAGGTTGAGGGGGCCGTTCAGCTGGTGCAGCTGGTTGCTGTTGCTGCTCCTCAACTGGTTGCTCTGCCGTTTGCTCAGGCTTAGATGGCTGAGCTGGCTCCTCCACAGTTGGCTGTTCTGTCTGTGCGGGTTGCAAAGGTTGCTCGGGTTGTTCAGCTGCTGGCTGTGGATGTTCTGGCTGAGATGGCTGAGCTAGATCTTCCACATTTGGCTGTTCTGGCTGTGCAGGTTGCAAAGGTTGCTCGGGTTGTTCAGCTGGTTGCTGTGGCCCCTCCTCAGCTATTTGCTCTGCCGTTTGCTCAGGCTGAGATGGATGAGCTTGCTCTTCCACAGTTGGCTGTAATGGCTGTGCAGGTTGCGAAGGTTGCTCGGCTTGTTCAGCTGGTTGCTGTGGCTGCTCCTCAGCTTGTTGCTCTGCCGTTTGCTCAGGCTGAGCTGGCTCTTTCACAGCTGGCTGTTCTGGCTGTGCAGGTTGAGAAGGCTGTTCAGCTGGTGACTGTGGATGTTCTGGTTGAGATGGCTGAGCTGGATTATCCACAGTTGGCTCTTCTGGCTGTGCAGGTTGCAAAGGTTGCTCCGGTTGTTCAGCTGGTTGCTGTGGCTGCTCCTCAGCTGGTTGCTCTGCCGTTTGCTCAGGCTGAGATGGCTGAGCTGGCTCTTTCACAGCTTGCTGTTCTGGCTGTGCAGGTTGAGAGGGCTGTTCAGCTGGTGACTGTGGATGTTCTGGTTGAAATGGCTGAGCTGGATTTTCCACAGTTGGCTGTTCTGGCTGTGCAGGTTGCAAAGGTTGCTCGGGTTGTTCAGCTAGTTGCTGTGGCTGCTCCTCAGCTGGTTGCTCTGCCGTTTGCTCAGGCTGAGATGGCTGAGCTGGCTCTGCCACTGTTGGCTGTTCTGGCTGTGCAGGTTGCAAAGGTTGCTCGGGTTGTTCAGCTAGTGGCTGTTGATGTTCTGGTTGAGATGGCTTAGCTGGCTCTTCCACAGCTGGCTGTTCTGGCTGTGCAGGTTGAGGAGGCTGTTCAGCTTGTGAGTGTGGATGTTCTGGTTCAGATGGCTGGGCTGGCTCTTCCACAATTGGCTGTTCTGGCTGTGCAGGTTGCGAAGGTTGCTCTGGTTGTTCAGCTGGTTGCTGTGGGTGCTCCTCAGCTGGTTGCTCTCCCGTCTGCTCATGCTGAGATGGCTGAACTGGCTTTTCCACAGTTGGCTGTTCTGGCTGTGCAGGTTCCGGTGGTTGCTCGGGTTGTTCAGCTTGTGGCTGTGGATGTTCTAGTTGAGATGACTGAGCTGGCTCGTCCACAGCTGGCTGTTCTGGCTGTGCAGGTTGAGGAGGCTGTTCAGCTGGTGCAGCTGGTTGCTGTGGCTGCTCCTCAACTGGTTGCTCTGCCGTTTGCTCAGGCTTAGATGGCTGAGCTGGCTCCTCCACAGTTGGCTGTTCTGTCTGTGCGGGTTGCAAAGGTTGCTCGGGTTGTTCAGCTGCTGGCTGTGGATGTTCTGGCTGAGATGGCTGAGCTAGATCTTCCACATTTGGCTGTTCTGGCTGTGCAGGTTGCAAAGGTTGCTCGGGTTGTTCAGCTGGTTGCTGTGGCCCCTCCTCAGCTATTTGCTCTGCCGTTTGCTCAGGCTGAGATGGCTGAGCTGGCTCTTCCACAGTTGCCTGTAATGGCTGTGCAGGTTGCAAAGGTTGCTCGGCTTGTTCAGCTGGTTGCTGTGGCTGCTCCTCAGCTTGTTGCTCTGCCGTTTGCTCAGGCTGAGCTGGCTCTTTCACAGCTGGCTGTTCTGGCTGTGCAGGTTCAGGAAGCTGTTCAGCTGGTGGCTGTGAATGTTCTGGTTGAGATGACTGAGCTGGCTCTTCCACAATTGGCTCTTCTGGCTGTGCAGGTTGCGAAGGTGGCTCTGGTTGTTCAGCTGGTTTGTGTGGCTGCTCCTCAGCTTGTTGCTCTGCCGTTTGCTCAGGCTGAGAAGGCTCTCCCACAGTTGGCTGTTCTGGCTGTGCAGGTTGCGAAGGTTGCTCGGGTTGTTCAGCTGGTGGCTGTGGATGTTCTAGTTGAGATGGCTGAGCTGGCTCTTCCACAGCTGGCTGTTCTGGCTGTGCAGGTTCAGGAGGCTGTTCAGCTGGTGGCTGTGGATGTTCTGGTTGAGATGGCTGAGCTGGCTTTTCCACAGCTGGCTGTTCTGGCTGTGCAGGTTGCGAAGGTTGCTCTGCTTGTTCAGCTGGTTGCCGTGGCTGCTCCTCAGCTGGTTGCTCCGCCGTTTGCTCAGGCTGAGATGGCTCTTCCACAGTTGGCTGTTCTGGCTGTGCAGGTTGCGAAGGTTGCTCAGGCTGTTCAGCTGGTGGCTGTGGATGTTCTGGTTGAGATGGCTGAGCTGGCTCTTCCACAGCTGGCTGTTCTGGCTGTGCAGGTTGCGAAGGTTGCTCTGCTTGTTCAGCTGGTTGCCGTGGCTGCTCCTCAGATGGTTGCTCCGCCGTTTGCTCAGGCTGAGCTGGCTCTTCCACAATTGGCTGTTCTGGCTGTGCAGGTTGCGAAGGTTGCTCGGGTTGTTCGGCTGGTGGCTGTGGATGTTCTGGTTGAGATTCTTGAGCTGGCTCTTCCACAGCTGGCTGTTTTGGCTGTGCAGGTTGAGGAGGCTGTTCAGCTGGTGGTTGTGGATCTTCTGATTCAGATGGCTGGGCTGGCTCTATTACAATTGGCTGTTCTGGCAGTGCAGGTTGCGAAGGTTGCTCGGGTTGTTCAGCTGGTGGCTGTGGATGTTCTGGTTGAGATGGCTGAGCTGGCTCTTCCACAGCTGGCTGTTCTGGCTGTGCAGGTTGAGAAGGCTGTTCAGCTGGTGGCTGTGGATGTTCTGGTTGAGATGGCTGAGCTGGCTCTTCCACAATTGGCTTTTCTGGCTGTGCAGGTTGCGAAGGTTGCTCTGGTTGTTCAGCTGGTTGCTGTGGCTGCTCCTCAGCTTGTTGCTCTGCCGTTTGCTCAGGCTGAGATGGCTCTCCCACAGTCGGCTGTTCTGGCTGTGCAGGTTGCGAAGGTTGCTCGGGTTGTTTAGCTGGTGGCTGTGGATGTTCTGGTTGGGATGGCTGAGCTGGCTCTCCCACAGCTGGCTGTTCCGGCTGTGCAGGTTGAGACGGCTGTTCAGCTGGTGGGTGTGGATGTTCTGGTTCAGATGGCTGGGCTGGCTTTTCCACAATTGGCTGTTCCGGCTGTGCAGGTTGCGAAGGTTGCTCGGGTTGTTCAGCTGGTGGCTGTGGATGTTCTGGTTGAGATGACTGAGCTGGCTCGTCCACAGCTGGCTGTTCTGGCTGTGCAGGTTGAGGAGGCTGTTCAGCTGGTGCAGCTGGTTGCTGTGGCTGCTCCTCAACTGGTTGCTCTGCCGTTTGCTCAGGCTTAGATGGCTGAGCTGGCTCCTCCACAGTTGGCTGTTCTGGCTGTGCGGGTTGCAAAGGTTGCTCGGGCTGTTCAGCTGCTGGCTGTGGATGTTCTGGCTGAGATGGCTGAGCTAGATCTTCCACATTTGGCTGTTCTGGCTGTGCAGGTTGCAAAGGTTGCTCGGGTTGTTCAGCTGGTTGCTGTGGACCCTCCTCAGCTATTTGCTCTGCCGTTTGCTCAGGCTGAGATGGCTGAGCTGGCTCTTCCACAGTTGGCTGTGATGGCTGTGCAGGTTGCGAAGGTTGCTCGGCTTGTTTAGATGGTTGCTGTGGCTGCTCCTCAGCTTGTTGCTCTGCCGTTTGCTCAGGCCGAGCTGGCTCTTTCACAGCTGGCTGTTCTGGCTGTGCAGGTTCAGGAGGCTGTTCAGCTGGTGGCTGTGGATGTTCTGGTTGAGATGACTGAGCTGGCTCTTCCACAATTGGCTCTTCTGGCCGTGCAGGTTGCGAAGGTGGCTCTGGTTGTTCAGCTGGTTGCTGTGGCTGCTCCTCAGCTTGTTGCTCTGCCGTTTGCTCAGGCTGAGAAGGCTCTCCCACAGTTGGCTGTTCTGGCTGTGCAGGTTGCGAAGGTTGCTCGGGTTGTTCAGCTGGTGGCTGTGGATGTTCTAGTTGAGATGGCTGAGCTGGCTCTTTTACAGCTGGCTGTTCTGGCTGTGCAAGTTGAGGAGGCTGTTCAGCTGGTGGGTGTGGATGTTCTGGTTCAGATGGCTGAGCTGGCTCTTTCACAATATGCTGTTCTGGCTGTGCAGCTTGCGAAGGTTGCTCTGGTTGTTCAGCTGGTTGCTGTGGCTCCTCCTCAGCTGGTTGCTTTGCCGTTTGCTCAAGCTGAGATGGCTGAGCTGGCTTTTCCACAGCTGGCTGTTCTGGCTGTGCAGGTTGAGAAGGCTGTTCAGCTGGTGGCTGTGGATGTTCTGGTTCAGTTGGCTGAGCTGGCTCTTCCACAATATGCTGTTCTGGCTGTTCAGCTTGCAAAGGTTGCTCTGGTTGTTCAGCTGGTTGCTGTAGCTGCTCCTCTGCTTGTTGCTCTGCCGTTTGCTCAGGCTGAGATGGCTCCTCCACATTTAGCTGTTCTTGCTGTGCAGGTTGCGAAGGTTTCTCGGGTTGTTCAGCTGGTGGCTGTGGATGTTCTAGTTGAGATGGCTGAGCTGGCTCTCCCACAGCTGGCTGTTCTGGCTGTGCAGGTTGGGGAGGCTGTTCAGCTGTTGGCTGTGGATGTTCTGGTTGAGATGGCTGAGCTGGCTCTTCCACATTTGGCTGTTCTGGCTGTGCAGGTTGCAAAGGTTGCTCGGGTTGTTCAGCTGGTTGCTGTGGACCCTCCTCAGCTATTTGCTCTGCCGTTTGCTCAGGCTGAGATGGCTGAGCTGGCTCTTCCACAGTTGGCTGTAATGGCTGTGCAGGTTCAGGAGGCTGTTCAGCTGGTGGCTGTGGATGTTCTGGTTGAGATGGCTGGGCTGGCTCCTCCACAATTGGCTGTTCTGGCTGTGCAGGTTGCGAAGGTTGCTCGGGTTGTTCAGCTGGTGGCTGTGGATGTTCTGGTTGAGATGGCTGAGCTGGCTCTTCCACAGCTGGCTGTTCTGGCTGTGCAGGTTGCGAAGGTTGCTCAGGTTGTTCAGCTGGTTGCCGTGGCTGCTCCTCAGCTGGTTGCTTCGCCGTTTGCTCAGGCTGAGATGGCTCTTTCACAGTTGGCTGTTCTGGCTGTGCAGGTTGCGAAGGTTGCTTAGGTTGTTCAGCTGGTGGCTGTGGATGTTCTGGTTGAGATGGCTGAGCTGGCTCTCTCACAGCTGGCTGTTCCGGCTGTGCAGGTTGAGAAGGCTGTTCAGCTGGTGGGTGTGGATGTTCTGGTTCAGATGGCTGGGCTGGCTTTTCCACAATTGGCTGTTCCGGCTGTGCAGGTTGCGAAGGTTGCTCGGGTTGTTCAGCTGGTGGCTGTGGATGTTCTGGTTGAGATGACTGAGCTGGCTCGTCCACAGCTGGCTGTTCTGGCTGTGCAGGTTGAGGAGGCTGTTCAGCTGGTGCAGCTGGTTGCTGTGGCTGCTCCTCAACTGGTTGCTCTGCCGTTTGCTCAGGCTTAGATGGCTGAGCTGGCTCCTCCACAGTTGGCTGTTCTGGCTGTGCGGGTTGCAAAGGTTGCTCGGGCTGTTCAGCTGCTGGCTGTGGATGTTCTGGCTGAGATGGCTGAGCTAGATCTTCCACATTTGGCTGTTCTGGCTGTGCAGGTTGCAAAGGTTGCTCGGGTTGTTCAGCTGGTTGCTGTGGACCCTCCTCAGCTATTTGCTCTGCCGTTTGCTCAGGCTGAGATGGCTGAGCTGGCTCTTCCACAGTTGGCTCTAATGGCTGTGCAGGTTGCAAAGGTTGCTCGGGTTGTTCAGCTGGTTGCTGTGGCTGCTCCTCAGCTTGTTGCTCTGCCGTTTGCTCAGGCCGAGCTGGCTCTTTCACAGCTGGCTGTTCTGGCTGTGCAGGTTCAGGAGGCTGTTCAGCTGGTGGCTGTGGATGTTCTGGTTGAGATGACTGAGCTGGCTCTTCCACAATTGGCTCTTCTGGCTGTGCAGGTTGCAAAGGTTGCTCTGGTTGTTCAGCTGGTTGCTGTAGCTGCTCCTCTGCTTGTTGCTCTGCCGTTTGCTCAGGCTGAGATGGCTCCTCCACATTTAGCTGTTCTTGCTGTGCAGGTTGCGAAGGTTTCTCGGGTTGTTCAGCTGGTGGCTGTGGATGTTCTGGTTGAGATGGCTGAGCTGGCTCTCCCACAGCTGGCTGTTCTGGCTGTGCAGGTTGGGGAGGCTGTTCAGCTGTTGGCTGTGGATGTTCTGGTTGAGATGGCTGAGCTGGCTCTTCCACATTTGGCTGTTCTGGCTGTGCAGGTTGCAAAGGTTGCTCGGGTTGTTCAGCTGGTTGCTGTGGACCCTCCTCAGCTATTTGCTCTGCCGTTTGCTCAGGCTGAGATGGCTGAGCTGGCTCTTCCACAGTTGGCTGTAATGACTGTGCAGGTTGCGAAGGTTGCTCGGCTTGTTTAGCTGGTTGCTGTGGCTGCTCCTCAGCTTGTTGCTCTGCCGTTTGCTCAGGCCGAGCTGGCTCTTTCACAGCTGGCTGTTCTGGCTGTGCAGGTTCAGGAGGCTGTTCAGCTGGTGGCTGTGGATGTTCTGGTTGAGATGGCTGGGCTGGCTCCTCCACAATTGGCTGTTCTGGCTGTGCAGGTTGCGAAGGTTGCTCGGGTTGTTCAGCTGGTGGCTGTGGATGTTCTGGTTGAGATGGCTGAGCTGGCTCTTCCACAGCTGGCTGTTCTGGCTGTGCAGGTTGCGAAGGTTGCTCTGGTTGTTCAGCTGGTTGCCGTGGCTGCTCCTCAGCTGGTTGCTCCGCCGTTTGCTCAGGCTGAGATGGCTCTTCCACAGTTGGCTGTTCTGGCTGTGCAGGTTGCGAAGGTTGCTTAGGTTGTTCAGCTGGTGGCTGTGGATGTTCTGGTTGAGATGGCTGAGCTGGCTCTCCCACAGCTGGCTGTTCTGGCTGTGCAGGTTGAGGAGGCTGTTCAGCTGTTGGCTGTGGATGTTCTGGTTGAGATGGCTGAGCTGGCTCTTCCACAATTGACTGTTCTGGCTGTGCAGGTTGCGAAGGTTGCTCGGGTTGTTCGGCTGGTGGCTGTGGATGTTCTGGTTGAGATTCCTGAGCTGGCTCTTCCACAGCTGGCTGTTCTGGCTGTGCAGGTTGAGGAGGCTGTTCAGCTGGTGGGTGTGGATCTTCTGGTTCAGATGGCTGGGCTGGCTCTATTACAATTGGCTGTTCTGGCAGTGCAGGTTGCGAAGGTTGCTCGGGTTGTTCAGCTGGTGGCTGTGGATGTTCTGGTTGAGATGGCTGAGCTGGCTCTTCCACAGCTGGCTGTTCTGGCTGTGCAGGTTGAGAAGGCTGTTCAGCTGGTGGCTGAGGATGTTCTGGTTGAGATGGCTGAGCTGGCTCTTCCACAATTGGCTCTTCTGGCTGTGCAGGTTGCGAAGGTTGCTCTGGTTGTTCAGCTGGTTGCTGTGGCTGCTCCTCAGCTTGTTGCTCTGCCGTTTGCTCAGGCTGAGATGGCTCTCCCACAGTCGGCTGTTCTGGCTGTGCAGGTTGCGAAGGTTGCTCGGGTTGTCCAGCTGATATCTGTGGATGTTCTGGTTCAGATGGCTGGGCTGGCTCTTCCACAATATGCTGTTCTGGCTGTGCAGCTCGCGAAGGTTGCTCTGGTTGTTCAGCTGGTTGCTGTGGCTGCTCATCAGCTTGTTGCTCTGCCGTTTGCTCAGGCCGAGATGGCTCTTCCACAGTTGGCTGTTCTGGCTGTGCAGGTTGCGAAGGTTGCTCGGGTTGTTCAGCTGGTGGCTGTGGATGTTCTGGTAGAGATGGCTGAGCTGGCTCTCCCACAGCTGGCTGTTCTGGCTGTGCAGGTTGAGGAGGCTGTTCAGCTGTTGGCTGTGGATGTTCTGGTTGAGATGGCTTAGCTGGCTCTTCCACAATTGACTGTTCTGGCTGTGCAGGTTGCGAAGGTTGCTCTGGTTGTTCAGCTGGTTGCTGTTGCTGCTCCTGAGCTTCTTGCTTTGCCGTTTGCTCAGGCTGAGATGGCTCTCCCACAGTTGGCTGTTCTGGCTGTGCAGGTTGCAAAGGTTGCTCGGGTTGTTTAGCTGGTGGCTGTAGATGTTCTGGTTGAGATGGCTGAGCTGGCTCTCCCACAGCTGGCTGTTCTGGCTTTGCAGGTTGAAGAGGCTGCTCAGCTGGTGGGTGTGGATGTTCTGGTTCAGATGGCTGGGCTGGCTCTTCCACTATTGGCTGTTCTGGCAGTGCAGGTTGCGGAGGTTGCTCGGGTTGTTCAGCTGGTGGCTGTGGATGTTTTGGTTGAGATGGCTGAGCTGGCTCTTCCACAGCTTGCTGTTCTGGCTGTGCAGGTTGAGGAGGCTGTTCAGCTGGTGGGTGTGGATGTTCCAACTGGGATGACTGAGCTAGCGCTTCCACATTTGGCTGTTCTGGCTGTGGAGGTTGCGAAGGTTGCTCGGGTTCTTCAGCTGGTTGCTGTGGCTCCTCCTCAGCTGGTTGCTTAGCCGTTTGTTCAGCCTGAGATGGCTGAGCTGGCTTTTCCACAGCTGGCTGTTCTGGCTGTGCAGGTTGAGAAGGCTGTTCAGCTGGTGGCTGTGGATGTTCTGGTTCAGATGGCTGAGCTGGCTCTTTCACAATATGCTGTTCTGGCTGTGCAGCTTGCGAAGGTCGCTCTGGTTGTTCAGCTGTTTGCTGTGGCTGCTCATCAGCTTGTTGCTCTGCCGTTTGCTCAGGCTGAGATGGCTTTTCCACAGTTGGCTGTTCTGGCTGTGCAGGTTGCGAAGGTTGCTCGGGTTGTTCAGCTGGTGGCTGTGGATGTTCCAGTTGAGATGGCTGAGCTGGCTTGTCCACAGCTGGCTGTTCTAGCTGTGCAGGTTGAGGAGCCTGTTCAGCTGGTGGCTGTGGATGTTCTGGTTGCGATGGCTGACCTGGCTTTCCCACAATTGGCTGTTCTGGCTGTGCAGGTTGCGAAGGTTGCTCTGGTTTTTCAGCTGGTTGCTGTGGCTGCTCCTCAGCTTGTTGCTCTGCCGTTTGCTCAGGCTGAGATGGCTCTTCCAGAGTTGGCTGTTCTGGCTGTGCAGGTTGCGAAGGTTGCTCGGGTTGTTCAGCTGGTGGCTGTGGATGTTCCAGTTGAGACGGCTGAGCTTGCTCGTCCACAGCTGGCTGTTCTGGCAGTGCAGGTTGAGGAGGCTGTTCAGCTGGTGGATGTGGATGTTCTGGTTGCGATGGCTGAGCTGGCTCTTCCACAATTGGCTGTTCTGGCTGTGCAGGTTGCGAAGGTTGCTCTGGTTCTTCAGCTGGTTGCCGTGGCTGCTCCTCAGCTTGTTGCTCTGCCGTTTGCTCAGGCTGAGATGGCTCCTCCTCAGCTGGTTGCTCTGCCGTTTGCTCAGGCTGTGATGGCTGGGCTGGCTCTTCCACAATTGGCTGTTCTGGCTGTGCAGGTTGCGAAGGTCGCTCGGGTTGTTTAGCTGGTGGCTGTGGATGTTCTGGTTGAGATGGCTGAGCTGGCGTTTCCACAGCTGGCTGTTCTGGCTGTGCAGGTTGAGAAGGCTGTTCAGCTGGTGGGTGTGGATGTTCTGGTTTAGATGGCTGGGCTGGCTCTTCCACAATCGGCTGTTCTGGAAGTTCAGGTTGCGAAGGTTGCTCGGGTTGTTCAGCTAGTGGCTGTGGATGTTCTTGCTGGGATGGCTGAGCTGGCTCTTCCACATTTGGCTGTTCTTGCTGTGCAGGTTGCGAAGGTCGCTCGGGTTGTTCAGCTGGTGGCTGTGGATGTTCTGGTTGAGATGGCTGAGCTGGCTCTTCCACAGCTGGCTGTTCTGGCAGTGCAGGTTGAGGAGGCTGTTCAGCTGGTGGCTGTGGATGTTCTGGTTGCGATGGCTGAGCTGGCTCTTCCACAATTGGCTGTTCTGGCTGTGCAGGTTGCGAAGGTTGCTCTGGTTCTTCAGCTGGTTGCTGTGGCTGCTCCTCAGCTTGTTGCTCTGCCGTTTGCTCAGGCTGAGATGGCTCCTCCTCAGCTGGTTGCTTTGCCGTTTGCTCAGGCTGAGATGGCTGGGCTGGCTCTTCCACAATTGGCTGTTCTGGCTGTGCAGGTTGCGAAGGTTGCTCGGGTTGTTTAGCTGGTGGCTGTGGATGTTCTGGTTGAGATGGCTGAGCTGGCGTTTCCACAGCTGGCTGTTCTGGCTGTGCAGGTTGAGGAGGCTGTTCAGCTGGTGGGTGTGAATGTTCTGGTCCAGATGGCTGAGGTGGCTCTTTTACAGCTGGCTGTTCTGGCTGTGCAGGTTGCGAAGGTTGCTCTGGTTGTTCAGCTGGTTGCTGTGGTTGCTCCTCAGCTGGTTGCTCTGCCGTTTGCTCAGGCTGAGCTGGCTCTCCCTCAACCGGCTGTTCTTGCTGTGCAGGTTGCAAAGGTTGCTCAGGCTGTTCAGCTGGTTGCTGTGGCTGCTCCTCATCTGGTTGGTCTGCCGTTTGTTCAGGCTGAGATGGCTGAGCTGGCTCTTCCACAGTTGGCTGTTCTGGCTGTGCCGGTTGCGAAGGTTGCTCGGGTTGTTTAACTGGTTGCTCTGTCTGCTCTTCAGCTGGTTGCTCTGCCGTTTGTTCAGGCTGAGATGGCTGAGCTGGCTCTTTCACAGTTGGCTGTTCTGGCTGTGCCGGTTGCGGAGGTTGCTCGGGTTGTTCAGCTGGTGGCTGTTGATGTTCTGGTTGAGATTGCTGAGCTGGCTCCTCCACAGCTGGCTGTTCTGGCTGTGCAGGCTGAGGAGGCTGTTTAGCTGGTGGCTGTGGATGTTCTTGTTGAGATGGCTGAGCTGGCTCTCCCACAGCCGGCTGTTCTGGCTGGTTAGCTTGGTGTTCTGGGCTTCTACCTGGTTCCGTTGCTGGTTTGTGGTTGCCTGTTCCAATGCTTCCAGTCTCAGAGACTTCATCATATCCTCCATTTTCCATCCACCAGTCATAATACGCTTGTTCTAAAAGTGTTCTTATTCGCGAGGTTTGGGTGCTTTTCATCTCATCTCACCATCAGCTAGAATTAAATCAGCTCGTTCTTGTTCGGTTTCGCTTCTTTGGCACTTGTAGTATTTTCCCTGAATCACGGCGTATGCTTGTATATCAATCCAAGCTCCATTGCCAGCTTTGCAGCCTAGAAATGATGTTTTTTACTTAATTTCTTCTTGTCATAAGAGAATTTCTTCACCTGTTGCTCTTGCTTCATAGTTATTTTTTTCTTGAAAGCATGTTATGCTTGTGTTTCCAGAGAACCAGGTTTGGCCTGGACGGTGAAATGAATTATTCGTGATGCATCCCGGTTCATACTTCCGAGTGACAAACCCATTAGAACTACTGACACATCGATATCGGCCCTTTCTAGGGACATTCATCGAGCTACCGATTTCTATCACGTTTCCTGTTGGCGCCACACAAGCTGAAAGAACATGAAAACTTTGTTAAATAGGATATATCTCGCTGCAACCTTTTTGTGCTCCTTTTCTTACCGATTACATCAAGCGATAGCGTCAAGTAGTCGTCAGACCATCTGCATTCAAACTTGAAGCTGCCGCTCGACCAGGTTTCACCTGGTGTTAATTCTTGACCGCCGATGACGTTGCCGGGCACACAGGCTAAAATATTCATTTTTGCACTTCTATAAATGCTCGCATTGTAACGTTATTACCAATTGGATTTGTTCCCCATACAACGCCGTCTTCGACGTAGCATTCGAATTTTATTTTGTTTTCAACCCATATGTCGCCTGGCTTACACTCTGTATTGAAATCACCCACGCTATGTCGTGGTATTCTCGCGGCAGCAGCAATAGCTGCAGCAGCAGCGAGAAGGCACAGTCGTAGCATATGGTCCTAAAGTGTTGTATTCAGAACAATACGGTTACCAAAGGCGACGATGGCGAATACAGTACTAACGTTAAGCACTGACTTAATTGCATGAAACAAGGGACAGTGTTCTCATATATATGGAGTTACGAGCTATATAATATGCGGATTTCCTATATTCTTTTTAACATCATTTGAATACCAAATCAAAGTGCGTAATCCCTTGTCCTGTGTATTTATTATCCAGCTTTGCATTGCAATTTGTCATTTGAATAATAGACACCTGGTTTACTGTGAATACGTACTAACGTGGATTGTTTGGTGACGATGACGTGATGGTATGCGCATAAATTTTTAAACGGCCGCACAGATCGTGAGTTATACAAGCTCAAATTTCCCTTCATACAGTATGGTATGTGTGCTCAGCTCTCCTTGTATTTTAGGAAAAAATTGCATCATCGGCTGTCATGAAAAAATTTTGAGTGGGCTTGCTGCGTTTGCTAGTTGTCAATTGAAGCTTGGCCATAATATGATGTTATAAGAGTTTGCCTCAGATTACCATCTTTATTGGATATTGTAAGTGCGTTCTGATAACATCAGCGTATACAAAACTGTTTAGCTTTTTTGCATTTTCTTATGTACGAGGGAATTGTAATTAATTTAGCACATTTCAATCAAGCGGTACAATGCCATACTTATTCCCCTTATCCAAAATAACCTCCACGAGGCCAGCGCATCAGCTGCATCGCGTGCATACTCGTCAAAAGAAAGAGTTCTCACACCTCTCATAAAACTCTCCCGTCTAGCGCTCGTTCGGGATCATTATTTTCAGGATCGGTACCGGGATCGGGACTCGCTCAATCCCGACCGGGGCGGATCGACAGACGGATAAAGCCTTTCTACCACCCCCCTGATAGCCAGCAAAAAACCACAACCCTTCCTAAACAAGCACAAAAGGCAAGCGAAAAAAAAACAAACCCCCCCCCCCCCCCCCACCCCCAACCCCAACACCCCCCCCCAAGCCAAAAACCCCCCCCACCCCCACCCCCCCCCCAAAAAACACACCCCCACCGCCCCCACCCCCCCCCCCCCCGAATCCGTCTTAAATCTCGCCTCAGGCGCCAATTATTTCTCCTATGTCGTTTGGGGTCTGATAGACAGTGACAGTGAGGAAAAAAACTGGACAGTGAGGCCGTAGTACTGAAGACATCATCCCTGTAATATTCAATTACTTAAAGTGGATTTGTTTGGAATTGCGCCTATCCAGCTCCCGGACTCGATCAGTCGATTCCTGGCATTGTTCAGTATGTCTTCTCTGACATCCGAATGACTGGAACAACATAAGACACACTGAGTAATCAGTAAAAATCTGACGGTAGTGGAATTGTTATATCCGCCTCAGGAAAGTGAAGAACCAAGAGACCAATAATATTTTGAAAAACTGGAATATTTTTTGTTCTGAGTCGCCCGACGAGGCGGTGCTGGATCATCGTTTGCCCGTGATATTGGTAATTTCATACCTAATATGCATATGGAATTCGGGCAAAATCCCCGCCATCCCGCTAATGTCGAGAAGTGGACGTCCCTTGCACGCTAGCCTCCGCTCACCCCCTGTACAGCCTTATAGCAGCCCGTGCGATACATTTGTGCGACTTTACATCACGATGGTAGCTTATTTAGCTTCCTGTGTACTTTTAAATTCCTTCCACCATACATTTTTGGCATAGCCTTTTAATCTGCGTACCTCTTGCTTCAGCATATCTCAAATATCTGTGATATCATCATATCAATCTGGTAGGCAGGTAAGGTCATCTAAAAGTCATCTAACACTTTTAAGCAGTCTTCTTTTCATTTACACTAGGATAAATCCCATCCACATCCTTTAGCGTACAGTAATTGTGTGATAATTCTAGATAGTGGCTTTCTCCTGTATACGCGCGCTGCATTAGGAAACCAGGGGACACAAAGAAAAGATGCATGGTGCACAATTCCAAAAATTTTGCGTTCAACCTTGTTAAATTTTCCCAGAAATAAAAAGTCCATTTATCAAAATCATACACTCAGCAAATTTGACCTAGGTGTACAGGCTTTACGATGAATTAACAATCTGTAGGAGCCCCAGTCAACCAGTCAGTGCTGCGATTTTTACGAGGCTTGCCCAGGTCTTTTCTGAACATGCGTCCTATAATGGGTCATCGTTCATCGTATGGGCAAGTTGGAGCACCAACTTGACCCAACTTATGGACTAACTTGAATCTTGCTTCACAATTGACTACGCGTTATCAGCAATAAAAACTTGAATAAGTGCCTATAAGTGTAATAGGCGGAATAGCCCAATATTGGAGGAGGTACTACGGGGAGCGGACGGATGGAGGCAGGTCACCTAGTCGTAGGTGCCTGAGACATCAACCCGACGGGATTCAGCCTCGCCTGGAGGAGCGCATCGAGCAGCCAACGAAGGCAACTGATACGCTGTATGCGGCGGCCAGTCAGGGCAACCACATGCTGGTTCGTGTATAAGGCGGCCAGTTAAGGCAACCAGATACACTACCTTCTCCACGGGCCAAACACACCTATGTACTACGCGAGTAGGAATTCTCGTTCGAATATTTTTGTCATGGTATTTGGGAGGTAGTTCACGATGATGTTACTGGCACCCTCTGGTTCGTATATCTCGAGAGGCGAATTGTGGTCGTCCATCTGCAGGTGGGTCAGACTATTGTCGTCCATTGTTGCAGCGGAAAGTTGATTCGTCGACGACAACATCACAAATTGAGAATTTTTAAATGCAGTATATTTCGAGAAAATGCTTGACAAACCACTCACTCTATACACAGAAAACTGCAATTCACCAATTGATAATTATTATTGCCCTGGCCTATCCTGTCATATTGCTACTCTTGACCGGCGTGCGAGTTTTCACTTTCTTAACTTGCTTTCGCGACAATGACTGGCTGGAGTCGAGAAACCCATAGCTATTGACTTCTACAAAAAAACAATAATGCAAAAATAGTGCTCATGTTGGAAGTGAAATCTGTGCCACTAGACGTTGCCGCCATTTTCCTCTCTATTCTGAGATCCACTGTTGTCAGATCCAGGTTGCTGCTTCTAAGTTTACTTGTTTCACTAGTAACAGTGATATTCTCCATTGTTTTCGAGATATCCCATTCATTTGCATCGAATACAAATGCAACAACTCGTACATCCCACTTTTCACGGGATACGTCACTGGGCTTTGAGCAAAGGCACAAATATTCACCACTTTTCTCATAATGCTGACTGCAGGTCTTAAATTTTGCGTTGTGGTCAAGACAAAACTCTAAACATTCTTGACAATCAGACACTTGTTTTGAGAAAAAGTTCGTAGCGCTTCCCAATCCGCTGGAGGCTGTGATGGTACCAATTGCAATCATAAAAAGCAGGGGAAGAAATTTTGAGCCGTAGAATAACATTGCGAGAAAATAAGCGGTTTAGTTAGCCTTGAGGTTTTGCTTCCCGCCCTCAAGACACCAGAAGTTGCTTCTGGGAGGTGGAGGTTGTTGTCTTGTGGAGGGCAATTGGTTTCTTACAGCTTGTATCGCGCGATGCAACTGGATGCTCATTTATTTTCCTTGGTGAATTTTTAGGACAGCTGCTTTGCTGGAGTGAATTTTTTTGAACATGTAGAAGAATCCACGCCATTGCGCGAGCATCGCATACATGTAAAATCGTATAACCGCTTCTATAATTTTCGCAGAGCATAGAAGTTGGCATTTCGATTTTTTTCTTCTACTATTACTATTCGTGGTTCCTTTTTCTGCAGTGTCATCTCGAGCTTCCTCCTGCGACTTGCGTTTCCGCCATGACCTTTTGAATGACGCTGATTGAGGCAATCAAATATTCTGGCAGTAATCGCAGGTAAACTTTCTCTGAGCGTTAAGTCATGCAGTAAGAACTCCGAGACCTTCGGCTTGACTGAAATTTTCCTCGCTGTCATCGTCTTTTTGAAACAAGAAGGCGTAGTTCTACCGTTCGTTTGTTCACCTAGGAAAAGCATGAGCGAGAACGATTGGAAAACGCTTTTTCGAACGACTGGTGATCTCCTCGATAGGGAGCCTGTACAAATTATTCTTGACAATACTAAGCCAGTGCCATACGCCAAGGATTGATTCTAACTTTACCAATGTTGTAGGAGGATGCGCATTCATGTTTTTCTTGGTCGGGACATTAATAAATTCGTATATCTATTTTGTATGAGATTTTGAAAAAATCAAACTGGCAGGAGTCTAAGCATTATTTTATCATAAGCCGCAGCTGCTGGTAATTTTATTGTCAGCCCTACTCATTCCCTCATAATGTTTGCCATGTAGCGTATGTGGCTATTTTCAAAAGGGCATTTGTATGCTTCTGTACTACTCCACTCTTAAGCTCGACTGTTGCGTCGAGCTTAAACAACGATCTTGACTACTTGTCAGCGGTCCAAAACCAAAAACGTAGTCCAAACTAAGGATATGCACCATATTATAATGAGGCAAACTTTGCTACGTCTAGAGCTGATAATGTCGTGATATCGCAGAGGATACCGCAAGCTAATAAAAGTGTCCGCATTTAAGCATAAAAGGCTTAATGTTCACACATGAACCATACGGCATCATTACCTATACTCGGGTGTCCTTTTTCGCCCTCTTCTTTCTCTTGCCAATATCTGACTCGTTCCCGACTAGCATTAATAGGTATATTTCTAGTGGCCAGAATAGCGCGTCAATCGCAGCGAGCCGGCGATGAACTCGAGAGAAATTCAAAACGTTGCAGCTGTGCAGATTTCTGTTTGAAAATAGTAAACAGACTATTAAAATCAGTGCAAACAAATTCATCGCCAGCTGAACGTGTTGGAATGGCCCGACAGCGATCAGGGATGACATCCAAATGGCTAAAGCAGAATCTATGGACGGTTATCTCTATCTTTACAGCAACAAACTTATTGTTCTATACATTAGTGCCATACAGAATATTTTATGTGGCTTTTAGTTTCTTCCATCTTGGTCGGGCAGAGTGGCTCATATTGGTTGCCTATCTTCGAATTATGTCATATACGGCTGGAACTCCCTTTGTAACTCGCTTGACTCACAATCAGCCACAATACCGGAATCTGTTCATGAAAAGGATCAGGTGCAAAAAGAACGACTTATCGACCTACGGGAGTCGAAGCACTCGTAGCGCGCAAAACGAGGGCTAAAGACTACTACCACGAGTACTATCATAGAACCTAAGTTTTCAGTATTTTTCTTGTTCGTGAGATTTCTTTTTGGAAACTTAATATGTATATACGGTACAGTAGGAAGGAATCATCTGTGCTAGTGGTAAGTCTCTGCCCTGTACCTGCCTGTGGTAGCTTACAGTAATGCTTTAGGCCTTCCTCTATAATGCGACAGTCGCAAATGCTCCTATGCTGCATTGCAATGAAGTACGTTTCTTGTAACTCGTTTTGTAAAAATTTGTTTCTAGCAAATCAATTTGCACAAGGTATGAGACGTTAGTGCAGTAGGGTAACAACTCTAGATCACAAGCTAAAACGCAGCCAGAATCCGAAAACAAGGATCGTGAACTCGTTTTTTGCCCTCAAATTTGATTTGACAAAAAAGGACAATGTGGACGCATCGGGCGCAAAATTCAGCCCTAGAATATAATTACGCAAATATGCACATCACATCACTAGCGTCACATGGGCCAATGCCTAGTCGCTTATAAACTTGTAAGACCGCCTTTTACTAATCTGCTAGAATTAGTTTCGGAGAATTGAGTAAAATTTTGTGTACTTGTAAACTAGTCCAGCTAATTTTCTCTAAAAACTTTTTTTTGATTTTTAATGCGTACTCGCCGAACTTTATCTACGCATCCACCTATCACGTCACCGTAATCCGACACCATGCCATAAATCTAGTTAACAGTTCAAGGTCATGTTTCAGTTTTCAGCTGTGTTGCCAAATATGGTCACACATCTAAAATAAATGGGGTCAGGTGGAACGGGCGATATGACGCCAATGAAGATATATTGTCTGTGCGTAATTTACGTCTTCTCTCTCCTTTGCGTTTCTTCTGCGGAGCTGCAGAGAGCAGTCGCAAAAGGTCATTTACTTTGTGGTGACCAACCTGCGAGGGATGTCAGAGTTAAGCTATTCGACGAAGGTACATTTCTGAGCACACTGCAAAACTCTTACTCCAAAGTTTTTAATTGTCATTTAGACGTTGTTCTGGACGATCTGCTGGATGAAAAAAGAACCAATTCTACTGGACATTTTCTGGTGGACGGCGTCACGCGAGAAAGATCAGACATTGAGCCAGTCGTCGTTATTTATCATAACTGCGACGCGCCAGTGGTAAGCGAGCTTCCCATGTGTTACAGATTAAGAATCTTTCAATTTTTTATGGAACACACTATTAAATGCTTTTAGAGATGTGATCGCCGTATGATGGTATATATACCCAAGAAATACATTAATCGTGGAGAGAGCATCGATACCAGTCGAAATATCGATATGCTAAAAGTGTTTGACATTGGTGTGATCAATTTAGAATCGTACATCTATGGGCGGGGAGTTTATGACAAGCTTAAAGACAGAGTTTGCTGGCATAAGAAGTAGCTGGACGACAGGCTTTGATGATTATGCTATAGCGTCCGGTATTTATACTCAATATGATGCTGTGATTTTTTGGTTCTTGCTTATACTAGTACGATGGTCCATACTCTACTGTTTTCGCAAACGCATAAAAAAGAACACAGTTTTAGAGCAACCAAAGATAAAGGTGCACGAATTTCCTATTTTCATGAAATCTTACTGGTCTTAAAGTTTCTAAAAAACATACACAGTCTTGGCTACTCAGGTTGACAAATCGATTATTATATGTTTTCTGGTCGTCTGATCTGTTCGCTTCCAGGGTTACGCTGGTGGGTGAGGCGGACAATAGATACGGACCGTATCTAACGTTATGGTTTGCCTGGCAACACTGGATACGGTTCTTAAAGGGGTTTAAACTGGCAGCAATTATTTCAACACTTCTGAAGTTGGGAGCTACAGTGCTGTGTATGGACGCATTGATTCAGTGACCATTTTCTTATATTTTCTTTTAGCGAGTGGATTGGCCAACCCTAAGTTCAATCTCCAGCAGCTCCATTGGGTCCTGTTTGAAAAAGTACCGCGCAAGGCTGATTCCATGTCAGCCTGTGAGCTGCATTATTGTCGTGGTGTTCTGACTGTAGAGAGAAGGACAGTGCCTGAACTGTCGATCAGCCATTCACATGCCAAGGTATTCTGTTTTCAACTAAAGCTTTCTATTGCCAAATCAGCACAGCGAATTCCGTAGGACTGTGATGCATAGAAGGCATACGGTGGAGAATCTGCATGCGTATCCATCCTCTTGTGCTGTGGATTCGGTCTCCTTTATACCTATACATGCATATCTATGACATTTCATCATACCAAATACATGGATCAGTCCACTTTGCTGTCGACTACATGCTGTTTCATTCCAAAAACGAACTATGGGTTCAGCGTCAAGAGTGAAATATAAATACTATCTAGGCTTACACCTGCACTTGCCAGATGTAGTCATATTACCAAAGCATATCGCTCCAAACAGTATCAATACGCAGTTTCGTATCATTTCGTGCAGCATCGTATCACCATCGACCTTTTTCACCAGTAAGGAAAAAATGAAAATAAGCCTTGCAATAAGGATTATTATTTTGATCTCCTCAATCTTCGGGATTGAAGCGGGTCGTCAAAGAGTCATAATGAAAGGTCGACTCTTATGTGGTACTCAACCGGCCAGCAATATTAAAATAAAACTTTATGACGAAGGTCTTGCTCTCTTTCATAACCTGGCCCTAATATAGGAAAATAAGGCCTCTTTCCACAGATGTCGTCTGGGACGAATTATTGGACACGAAATACACAAATGCGAGTGGGCATTTCCTGGTTGATGGTAATACACGTGAATACACCAATATTGACCCGTTCATTAACATTTATCACGACTGTAACGATAACAGAGTAAGAGAAGGCATCCTAAATTGGTTTATATTTTAAAGCTCAAGAGTATTTTTAGATGTGTCAACGACGTGTATCAGTTTATTCTCCAGAAAAATACATTAATCACGGCGACAGCATTGCATCAGTCACTGACCATGGGCGCTTGAAAGTACATGATATCGGGACAATAAATCTGGAAAGTTGGATTTATGGAGGCTTCGGCGATCGTATTTGCTATCATGAGTACGACTCTTCGGCAAATCAGCAGGTTACAATTAACAAGAAGAAATAAAAAATTCCGCGTGATTTGCTTTTCTTCTTTCACAGTAGGCATAATAGGCATACAATCGTACTCGTATGTTCAATATCGACGTATAAAATATGCTTCTATACTTAATTATACCCGTACATTTTTTGATACCGTGATGCTTATTCACCTTGCAAGTATCTAAAGAAAGCCTTATTTGCATTGATCGTAAGTTAGAGGTTCGTCAGAGAGCGACTTTTACGGGGAATGGCAGCAAGAGCAATTGGGCAGTGTCAGCCAAATTAGTGCAACTAACAAAACACTTCTTGTTGGCTCTTTGCTGCTTATGAATGTTTTCCTGTGGAAAACGCCACGTTTCTTCTTAGGGGACCCCTCACTGCCTCAGCGTACTAGTTTTCAAATGCCATCTTTCCTCTCCGTTATTTTTTCCTGAGCGACAACTGGCAGCTGCTCTCTGGTTGGGGTTTTGGATCTTCCTAGCTAGAGCTGCCAAAAACTAACGATAAGCTTATACCTGGAAGAAGGAGCAGGAAATCAAAGTATAACTTATAAGGCCACATCCATCAGGCTGTCTTCAACGCACACTCCAACGCGTGCCTTAGTATTTACGACTAGGCTTCTTTCATAGCATGCACTAGAGTTATATTGGGAGATATTTTTATGGCTGAAATCCTTCGCCTTGACTGTGACATGAGACGCATCAGTATTGTACTGCACTTTCTCCACGGCTTAACCCATGATCAGTCGACAGCCATTGACATTTGATAAGTAATGCTGCGAATGCAAACATCAGCCACATTCATTGTCCTCGCACCTGTATACTGTACATAACTGGCATTATTCACATCATTGAGTAAAAAGGTAATTAGTTTCGTCTGTGGCATCTTTAATCTTAACTATTCTCGGAGACTATGCAAGCGACAGGAAACTAGGGCCTTCAACTAACCGACTGTGCTTTCTTTCCCGCATTTCTCCTTTGTACCTCTATCTCATGGTCAGCTGCGACAGAAAACGCAGTTTTTCTTGCTCCAGAACCAAAGCGTTACTGCTTTGAGTCTTCAACGTGAGCCTGGTATTAATCCTGTGGACACCTACTTTACGTAGGTGTGTTTTATAACCATCTAGTGTAAATTTCATCTGCAGCAACAGCGGAAACCTCATTTACTCATTAAGAAAATGCGTTCGTTTTTTTTGCTGCTGCACGGGCAAGATTTTTTGCTTTCTCATCAATAGCTCAATTTCAGAGAAAGGGGCACAAGGTTCCCAGACTTAAAATGTATAAAATCCAAACTATCGATTTTTTCCTTCCTAAAATGGCATTACTACGCTTACCTCAACCGCCATTGCGTCCGCTGCTCAGTGGCACTGATTGATGTTCTTGAAAAAAAGTGCAGCTGCCTACTGATCTCTTGGGTTTAGTTAGAAATGTGCGCCCTGTTTCTAACAGAACGCGCTAGAGGCTCATAGTTTTTGGACAAGGTACGTTGAGTGCTCGCACGAAATATTCTACTTCTCTCGGCACAACTGACGAATCATACATTCTCAAATCTAAGGCTGCCGTGAAACGGTTTGTTCATCCAGAAACCAAGGATGGACTTAGAAAACTGGAACTTACACGTTCATTCGATCTTATATGATTTTCTAGAGAAAAATTTAACAAACAAAACCATAAATTACACTAGAAATGAGGTTTATCTGTGTCCAGTACCAGCTTGTGATGCATTCCTTCTTTTCCTTATCGTTGTCGGCATTTTGCAACTAATTTATGCTATTATTGGGGTGACAATGAACAGCGTAATTATTTGCTTTGCTTCAATTATTCTATCAAAATCTAGTCGCCAAGAAACTCAGCACTTATGTATTATAAGTATGGCTATCGGTGATTTGCTTTTTACAGCTACCCATTGCCCAATCACTTTCACAAGATATGGTCTAAAAGTATCCTATTCTAGTCATCCATGCATGTTTCTTTATTTAGCGTCTCAAATAAGCACAGTTTCGTCGAGTTTGAGTCTCTTTTGCTTGAACTTTGATAAATTTATCAGTGTTCGGTATCCATTGCATTATTATAATTATGTAACCTTTAAGCGCAGCAGTATATGTATCATGGTCATTTGGGCTCTAACGATCAGTTGGTCTGTATTCTACGTGTTTGGTCCTTTGATTGACGTTGTGGACAAATGCCAAATACAATATGAAGGATCACATGGACAAATGTTATTCTTGACATTTTTTGTTATTTTCTGCATTATTCCTTTGGCAGCTTCCTTCGCAATGAGCCTATACATTTATTTTGTGGCAAAAAGAGCGAGAGAATCTGAATATGGACTTCCATACCAAGAAAAAGAAACTGACAATCAAGGTTTTCTTTTTAAAAGTGGAAGGAAAAGAAGACGAAACAAAAACATACGAAATGCGCCATTTGGGAGTACTCGCACATGTGCACAAGAAAGATCCTGCTTCCAAGGCATGGTAATGAGGTTAAAGACTGTATTATTTGTTTTCAGTACAACATTGTGGGCTTTTTGTACATTATTTCCATACAGAACCGTTCTGCTCTCAATCCCTGATGAAGGTACTTGGGAAGAGTGGTTGGTCGTGGTCACCTATGTGCTCCTGTGCGCAAATCCAGTTGGCAATCCATTTATTACCAGCATTACGCAACCCCAATACAAAGCCATGTTCAGGAAGATGTTGTGCAAGGAATCGAGAAACAAGGAAGGTAGAAACCCCAGTGACAGAAAAATAGTGAAAAGCTCATCTGATATGATCAGTGAAATATAAAGGAGACATGCTTCACTCTGGTTTATTTTCCTGTAGCTTCTCCTATAAAAATTGCCCTATGCGCGGCTATAGTTGTACGGACAAATAATGCCTCATTCTAGAGTTGATCCATGTAGAATAGCAGCTTTCTACACTAGATTTCATGCAGATCAGTTCGCAATAGATCTTTTTACAAAAGCACGCTAGACAGGCTAGTCTGTTTATCGTACTGTGTAGCAGCTCTGGGGGTTAAAGAAAAGCTGGGTCGTAGCCCAGCGGTTATCGACGTTTGCCTGTCACGCTGGGTGCGCACTTAGAGGGGAGGGTTCGACTCCCGCCTGGGTAAAATTGATTGTCAATACATAGACATATCTTTCTTAAACCCCCCGAGTCTGCTGCATAGTGCTTGGCCAGGGGTAAAGCATGACATGACATGAGCTGGCATGGCTTATTTATATCTAGGCCTGTATCAGAACTCCGTATTTTTTAAATCAACTTCCAAGTTATATATAATCACTGATAGTCGGGGAAGGTTCAAAAAAGCTGTTTGACTGAAAAGTGTGCTTCAAGAGAGGTAAAAAGGCCCATACGCAAAACACAGAAAAATCCTGATCCCAATCGTGATCGCCGTGATCCTGATCACAACCTATCGTTAAGCTCATTCTTCTCTTTTATTTCCCATTGTATCTGATTTCTTTCTGACCTCAGACAACCATTCATTAATTCACGTACATGATGTCACGCAGCCATGATTATGGGAGAGACCCCAAATTTCAGAGGAGTACGTACCAAATTTGAGAAGGATTAGAGGATCTAGGGGAGGCTATTGGAGCCACAGGAGGTTTTAAAAAAAAAAGAGCGTGCTGGGAACCCTGCTTTCCGCAGAAAGTGTAACATACGCGTGTTTTTCGAGCTGGTACTGCGCGTAAAATAACCGATCCAATCTCCCCCGGATCGGCGGATCGGCTCGGCCGGATCGATCGATGTTGGTTGTTAGTACGCTGGGTGAGTGGTCAGTCTTCAGTGGTGTCGTGGCTATCTGTTGCTTGCTAAAGAAATAAACTGAAAATTTTCATGATCGATATGTTTTTTTTACCCATTGGAATTTTTGGGGGATTTGGGTATGCAATGTCATACTGTCTTTGCTTACTGCGCTGGTGCCTGTGCTGATTTGGATAAATCATCAGGCATACATCACTTGGAAAGGTATATATTGTGAGCTGGCCGCCCTGCCACGCGATAGAGGGGCGACCCGGACGCGATACGAGAGCAACCGTTTACCAAAGGCAGCTCGACTACCGACTGATTATGAGAAGGCCACCAAAGGCATACACACAGAGACACGAAACATCTGATTAGTATCAATGCAAATCAAGAACCAGTCCAGGTTAGTCAATACCTCTACAATATGTATACTCAAACGACATACATATAAACCTTCATCTCGACCCCAGCGTTCAACATAAACTCTGTAAGCCCCTAGGAGGCAGTACCGCCCCTAGGAGGCCGATAAATCATAGCGAACGACTGTCCTAATCACGTTGTATATGCATGATACCCCTGGAGCTTACAAAAAGCTATACGTCTTCGGTGGATTTTTTGCTTGTATAATCTGAGTGAGCAAAGTGTTTTACGCCACGGATGTCCCCAAGACACTTTGCTGCGATAGAAGTTGACATGAGATAAGTACGAGCAGGTACATCAACACCGCTTTATCAATTTTCGCATGTTTAATGAGTCTGGGCTTCAGCGTCACACTTAAGGGTGACGCTGAAACCTCTCTAATCAAGGGAGGGCAGGGAAGAAATTATAGCAACGAGCATTGCATGAACTTAGAGTTAGTATAGACCCATCAAAAATCATACAGAAGAGGGACAAGGCAGTAAAAGATTTTGATTCTGCAGTTTTATCAAGTCATGACATAAGACAGGACAAGCTATTCAGTACGGATACTTCACGCTTAGCTGACGGCCTAACCTGCAATAGTTAATGCGGCAGATCCATCCATAAATGAGTTGTTCACCCGACGCATGACACTTGCCCATCGCTGCCAGTAGTGCAACGAGGCGGAGTGACGCAGTCGCAAACGTATTTGGACGGGTCTTCAATTTTGCTTGTGCAACCACGACTTTGGCCCCCACTAACGTTTGCTTGACACACATTGCTGCATTGGTTGCAATTTGATACTTCGATAACGTCTAGAAATAAAGATCACATATGTACACAACTCCTAGTATCTGTACATATGTTGATCCCAAAGAAGGTGACATCGCAGACCCTACGGCTCGCATGATAATTCCTATCGATGTGTGGCATTTCCTCGAATTTGCTGGCATGCTCTTCCCGTTCAAGTTGGTCCTCAAATAAACTTAAGTTAATTTTTCGAAATCTGGCAAAGAATGCCGTCGAAAAGTCTGAAATTTATCCAAGAACAGAATCTTTGATTTCCTCAAAGGATGCTGGCACAATAAATGTGTAAAATTGGTAGTTTTTTGGTGGAATTCAGAGGGAAAAATACATAAAATTTGCTTAATCAAATACAATACAGTATCTCCTAGAGAGATATATCGGCTAGGATCGGTCGTTTTCTAAAAATGTTTTAAAATGATAGCCACTTTTGTAAGCATATGAGTACCTACTTACAAACTGCACGTTTCTCTCGCAAGATTTGCATCATAGGAAATCCTATCACAGTGGAGACGAACAAGAAAAATATCAGACAGCGAGTCATTGTTCCTTGAACAGCTAAAAATAAAAGATAGTACTTTATTCTACTGCCAACGACAAAATAAAGGGGCTCATTCAGATTTTTGTTAATGCATCTACGTATAGCCAAGCCTACCTTCTCTTCTGCAAGCAATACCTTTAAATCAGTGTGTACCTAAAAGACCTGTATGTGGGTGTCTAAAGCAGCAAAACACGTTTTAGCTTTCTGATTCAAAGTGCGCAACGAAAATGAAAAATTGTAGCAGTTGTTCATGAAATGCAGTCTAAACCAAACCAGTAAATCCCCCTCCATGTCCATAAAAGATTAATGAACACCAAGGGTTGATGACATCAGTCGCTCCAGTCCTTCCTGCCGGATCACACAAGCGGCATACTGAAAAGACTGCTAAGTGCACCGACGATGGGACAATATTGCTGCGGTCTTCTTCTCTTGAGGGGCTGGCTCCGCGCCGCCCCTGTCCCCTGTGGGAATTTCAACCTTTTGCTGATACTGTAGCCCGCGATCAGTCATGATTTGATGAGCGAAGCCGTGAAACGACCAACTCTCACCGCCTGGGGCCCGTTGCATAAAATCCAGGACAAGTCAACTCATTTAGGTCAACTTTTAGGATGACTGACTCTGTTCAGGACAACTAGATAGTTTCCGCGTGTTGTAGCATATAGCTGTGTATAACACGGGTATCGTTGGAGCCGGCGCGAAAACGAAAAGCTGTCCTAAAACCGAATAAAGACGGGGAAAAATTCAAGCGAGGTCGCGGTGCTTTGGCGCCAATGTATTTTTAGGGCAACTGTTTAGGTCAAGTTTGATCTTTCCGCTCAAGCGAATAGGAACTGGTGCTGATGGCACAAGTCAACCAATAAATCAGGTGCCTATAGTAATTCTCCTGTCTTGTTGTCAGTTGTCTGTTGTTATCCCCGCGCTCACTAATTGTTACTCGATTTATTAGCATTTTGCTACGTATCGAGTGTTTGATATTCTTGCGAGTTCAAACGATGACAGCGACGGCGAGGAGCACCTTGGCGAGCCGTCGAATCTTCGAGCCAAGAATAAATTTCAATCTGCCACCACAGCAGTCAGCGTCGAGCTCGTTTGACTGATGCTCAGACGGATATTATCACTAATCGATTGGCCCCTATATCCAGCATGAAACAGGGAGAATTTCGCTCTGAGTTCAGCAGAACAGCAAGAAGATCGTCACTCCGGAACCTGGCTACAGGCGAATATTTTCGAGCAGTAAAAGATGCGTGTGTACTGAGCGTCCGAGTCCACATTGCCTTGTTCGATTCATTGATTCGCGGGGGGGGGGGGGGGGGGGTGTTCGCGAGCAAAACTGGTCGATGACCCAGTATGAGAGAGCAAACGCGCGCGCCTGGACGTTGACTTGACTCACAATCAGCGGCATCAACTATAGCTAGGTTTTGACTTGTTGTTAGTCGTGTTGTCTAAATGAAACTCTTTGTTATGCTTTGGCTTGTTCAGCTTGTTGTTGTGTCGCGAGGTTGAGTAAATTTGTGCGTGAGTGGTCGAGGCCATCAGCGATGGACCATTGGAAGCTTAGTAAGTCTCCGGCCTAGTTGCGGTCGTCATACACCTATTGGTCATCGTCATCAGATACACCCTCTGGCTCACGATCAGATTCCGTATTTTCCTAATCTTTACCAGTCTTTTTTGCTGGAGCATAAAGATGCAGACTATTGTAGCCGATAGCACGCAGATTGTATTTCAAAAACCGCAACAATTTTTCCGCGTATTCTGCAACAATCGAGACCGATTGCCGCTTGTGATTTCTGATGCCGCCTTAAATTCTCGCTTACTTGCTGCAATACCCATTGGAGGAGACAGATATTTTTTGGCCAACACTGCTAAATAATGCAATTCTATTTCTTTCATTTTCCAGAATGATAATGGATAAGCATCCGTGCTGATCAACGACTCTTGCACATAAGATGAAACAACATTTCTTGCCATTTCTTCCAGTGCATTATCATTTTGAACACTTAAGACTCACAATGAACGACTAGCAGTAGAACTTCCCAAATCATCAGCGATATCCGCGAAAAAACCTGAATGCTTCGCGCGCTTTTCAGCTGGAGGCTGAAGTGGTGCAGAGGATGATAATCTCTTTTATTTTCTCGAAATTAACTCGATCAGGCGCGATTGAGCAATATCCGCTGCTTCACGATTTTGAACCGTCTTTTCTTTGAATCTTGGATCCAACAGCGTGGCAGTAGCATTAGCATCCGTGAATTTCACGTTTTTAAACAGTCAGGCAATAATGCCTACTCCTGCGCCCCAAAAGTAAGCATGCATTTGGTCGAGTAGCTCCTCTCGCATCGATTGCGCTCCACGAACTTTAAGGCCTTTCAACTTTTTTTCAATTTTAATTGAGTAGGCGGACTATATTCGGGCGAACTCCGAATCGGAGAGCAGGTGATCAACAGCAGTCAGGTGGGCAGAACGAGAGGTTGGTGCCAAGTATGGAATACTTTGTATCCAAGGGGTACCAGAGGGCGGTCATCTCGGGGTCGAGGTCGGTCCTTTGGATCCGAGCCCAAGGGGGTAGAATGCCCAGGGAAAATCGAAGACAGGACAAAGAACTAGGACCTGTTCAGCAGGACCAATCCGTAGAGTATGACTACGGCTGGAAGGAGCCATATGGGGACGACGTAGGTGAGGTGGATGACTACACGTATCTCACTCTGACCGCGCTAGTGAATGACGATAGGAAACCGTGTGTTGCGCAGGTGCAGGGCAATGCCCAGTCGGTTTCGATGGTGGCCCGTAATGATGATCCAGCGAGCAGTCATAGCAACTCGCTCGGTACAAGTGGTATGGGCGCCTGGGTGGCACCTAAATAACGGCCAGTTGCGACAGCGGATCGTGAAACGGCAGTGGAAGCGGTCGCGTTCGATGCCCTGAGCTCCCTGGCCTGTGGTACGATCGGTGGACGAGTTTCTCCATCTCCAGTAAGTGAAGATTGCTGAACGGATATGAGTTCGGATAATGACAGAGGGGCTTGTTCTTTCGCAGAGCTTGGGAAGCCTGGCGGAACGAGTAGGCGGATGGTCACTCGACGCGGACCACGGTCTGTTTTGGGCACGACGACCAGGAGGAAATTCAATGACCGAACATGCTGGTCGACCAGTTGTGAAACCGGAACCAGTCGAGACCGAACCGGTGGAACCGAGTATAGTCGGATTAATCAGTCTAGAGGCACTACGATGCACGGCGCCAGTCTGGCGGGGAGGCCCATGGCCGCGCGAAACACAAAACTAGTAACGAGAGCGCGCCTGAAAACAGGTTTCTTGTATGCTAGGGGCGGCATTTTTTCGAATGCTTAGCGCCTGGTATGTGGTGATTGTTTTGCGCAAGGTATATCGATGACCTGCATTGTCTCTGGATGGAAGCCTGAAGACATTTCTAAAGATCCAGAATAAGCATGCAGTTGATTATTCTGTGATTTTGGTTTCTCTGCGCATCTGCTGAATAAGTCAAGCTTTCCACATAAAAACTTTCACTAGTTGTGTATTCTAATTCATGGTATCACGAAAATCATTGAAGTACTGCATGTATTTGGCAATTCGAGAGCACGCAGACCGTACTGGGTGATGGATAGTCAAGAGTGATGGAGTCAGTACTGTTATGGACATGGGTGATGGATAGTCATGAGATATCAGATATAAGATACCTTTTTTGAGTGAGGCCTTCTAGATAGCCGCATGACATCGAGAATGGTTTTGACAGACTGGTGGGAAAGGAGATGTGCGATGATGGTTCTGATTATCGTGGTGACAGTAGCTCATGGTGTCTATTGGGTTACTAGGCAGGATGCAACACGCAGGTACTCGTCGCTGAGGAGTGCTTGAAGGCGAGTTGACCAAAGAAGGTATGCTAGGTACAAATGTGTGAGCAGAGTAGCCAGGAAGAGGGAGCGGCTGATGGACAGATTGCAGTGGAAAGCTGACAGCGTGGACATTGAGGCAGAAAGTCTCATAGTACAGGAGACACCAGAGCTGTGGATGGAGGTAAATACGGTCTTGATGGCCTGGTCGCAGGCACATCATAAAAAGGCCGGTAATATTGTGAGACCCAAGTACACGAGAGTGGGTATCACGGATGCACAGTGTACAGTGCTAGACGCGGTGATTGATACAGGAGCTGGCAGGAGCTTTATTTCGAGACGGCTCGTGGAATACTTACAGCCTAGAGTGCGACAGTGTCAAGGCAGGGATATGCACATAGAGAAGAGAGAGCCGACGCCTGTCCGTGGCATACATGGCCCACCTCGTGTGGTCGATACCCTAGTGAAATTAGCACTCTTATACAAGGGCCCCCTAACGCGTGAGCGCGCGGTGCGCACAGAGAGTTATTTTGTTAGCCGTGACATTAAAAAGTGAGATTGAGATTCAGATTAGGACTGGCGTGCTGTCCTATGTTGTGACGGCAACGAGAGCAGAGGGCGAAAACGGCAGGGTCAGGGAGTTTTCGGTACAACAAGGAGTTTTTGTTCAGGGCTGTTTTGACCTAAATTTAACCTTAGGCTTAGTCTAAAAAGGGCTTCAAAAAATATCACGAGAAAAAGAAGCTGGCTGGGTATTCCGTTTCTTCGGAGGGAGGGCTCAGAGGGAAGGGAGGTTTAGACCACCCCGAGCACGCCCTCCCAATGGTGATGAATCCATTTAGGCTCGGGGGGTCTGGGGGGGCAGAGCCCGCCAGGGCCGAAATGCTGCGAAGAGCGCGCAGCGCTCGACGCAGCAATTTGGGGCCATCAGTATACAAGGCTCCTGCACGCGCGTCCATTTTCAATTGCATGACTATCTAACCAAATGACCGACACAAAAACTCATAGTTCATCTGACCGGGTAGCTCAGTCGGTGGAGCGCCGGCTTATGGATAAAAAGGGTGCGAGTTCGTAACCCTGTCGGCGCAATCCCTCAACCCCTAGTTGATCTCACTGTTTGCAGCATCGAGTAGCAACTGTACGATGCCTGTGCTAGAAAATGGTTCTTCCTTTCGTACGATTCATGTTTCAATTGAAGTTATTGTTTTTGGGCACTTTTTTGGGGTTTTCGGGCCGCCGTTTGAGAACCGCTTGATCGATTCCGATAATTTTTGGTACTAGCATGTCCTACCTATCAACCTATGATACTACTAAACGGTTTTGCAAAATAATGGCTGGTTGTCGAGATATGCAGATAAAACCGTTTCGCCCTGTGTTATAACATGCGTTGGGTCTGTGGACCCAAGAGTTCAGCCAACTACGGTTTAACGGTCTGCAACGCCATTCAAAAATTTCTGCAACGAGCGCCAAAAAGTACGGCTAACGCAAATAATGCGAAAGAACACGTAACTGTAAGAGTTGGGGGGGCCAAGTAAAAGAGGACCGCGAAATTTTGCATTTTTTATCCATCGCTCGTCAGATACTGGACAAAGTTCGATAAAAATTGACACGATTGCAGATCTGACCTATCTAACAAAACATGCAGACAAGCACGCAGAACATTGCTAAATTTCTTAATCGGTCATTCTTGAGACTTAAGGGAGTTATCGACAATCAAAAGTATTGGCAAGTCTATTAAGTTTGCCGGAGTTTAGAAACATCGACTGAATGGGTTAAGGCGCGCCACCATTGATTGGCTAGGCTCTCATGAAGATGGGTTTGATGTACCCGATTAAATGCCGCCGCCAGATGGCAGAGTGGGTTTCCGACAACACGTTTGTTTTGCGACCACGAGGCTCTCAGTTCGACTCCTTCGCGGGTTAGAATTTTGGTTTCGTTTCTCTTCTTTCCACGAGACAGAGGAACGTTATTGTGGACAAGGAATATGGGGATAGCCTTATAATTTTCTCCGCAATCGAAGATTAGGTATCTGATATGATAGAGGCATAAAAGAAGTAATTTTGTTGTTTTTCCTGCCGCCTCTATGTCGAAGTACATTTTCGAAAAATATGTGCAGTTTATCTGTAAGAGCCGGGGTTCACGTTTCGTTTTATGTTTATGTTTTTCTGAGTTTTGGGAGATTCTCTTAGTTGATCTATGCAGGAACAAGTGTTTTGGGCCAAACTAGTTTTTAGCAGAAAAACGAAAAACGGTCTTATTATTTCGAAAAAAGTCTGTTATGACAGACTCGAAACTTTTGGACCAGCCAATGCATACAGCGTAACCAGGGCTTGGTATGGCTGGTCCACTCGGCCACTGCTTACGAGGAAACGTTTCTGACTGTCTCACGAAAATCAAAACGATACTTTGCATGAAAGCAGTACACAGGCAGATTTGAATTTTGATGACACTGGACGACTGATCCTGGCAGAGAGCTGAGGATCCTGTAATCCTGTGCTGGTGGTCTACATAGTGGGCTAGGAGTGTCTAACTCTCGGGCTATGCGCAGACATGCTCATAGTACTTAATAGTTATAACTCAAAGTGTTTCTCGAGGTTTAGGCATGTACTGTAACAATAAGCAAATCACTTCCCTCGCAGCGCTACAGCTTTAGCATACAGAGTGCAGGTTGCTCGAGTGGAACAGCACAGCTGCCTTTGGGGAGCCTGTCTGAACAGCAGAAGTACACAGCAGAGAAGCATGTTGGATTTGATTCTGAGATCGGCAAAGATCTGTGTGCGAGTGATCATACACTGTGCAGTGCAGGCCAACTCTCTTCTTTCCTTGTGGCCGAGTAGACCAGTCATCATGCCCTGGTTCCAATGTGTGCATTGGCTGGTCTAAAAGTTTTGAGTCTGTCATAAAAGACTTCTTTGGAAATAATTACAAAGACACGGAGCACTTTGTGAAGCATTGCACCGTACGTGCCAAGTTCAAAGATGCCCATAGAAAGGGAGAGGCTCCTTTGCGACCGATACCGTTTGCGGGACCATGGGAGAGACTCGGGGTGGACCTGCTTGGTCCATCGCCACAAACAAGACATCGTAACCAGTACATCGTAGTTTTCACAGACTACTTCTCTCGGTGGGTGGAGGCCGGGCCTTTGCCTAATGCGGAAGCTCCCACGGTTGCGAATGCCTTTATTCGAGAGGTGATATGCAGGCATGGGGCGCCGGACTACTTACTGAGTGATAAAGGTCCGCAATTTTTGTCTGAGATCATGGAGGAAGTAGGTAAGGTATGTGACATTACAAAGACGAACACGCCGGGCGATAAGCGATGCAACAAGGTCATAGGGACCATGTTAGCCATATACGTGAATGAACGGCAGGTAGATTGTGTGATATGGTTATTTGGATTTGCCGCACAATGAGAGTGAGAATCTCTTCTTATGTTAGGACCAAAGCAAGCAAGCTCATTAGGAATAGATACGTTTCGTGTTATTGATCCTGCCATCGGGGTTTTTCTGCACCTTCACCGAATTCTATTCTGTAGATTTGCATGACGACTGATTAGGCATAGGCACGTGCATTATCCTGTTTTGCATATTGACTTTAGACTGCATTCCAGTTTTCTTATTTGCACCGATTGCCAACTAGTCTTACCATAGGCCTGTGTATTAGGATGGGTATATAAGGAGGAGCCCTGAGCATGTTCAGTCAGAGTGTATTCTCGTACGCCACGTTCTCCTGAGTAAACGCCGTCGATAATTTCGTCAGCATCTTGTTTCCTTTTTTTTCTCTTCGGCTCCTCTCCCGTGAGTACAATGGCACGTATTGCGGGCGCTCGCCGAGCCCAACGATCTTCGCCGTATCAGCGAACTTTGGGTAAGCTTAATTGAGTGTGGTGTGATTAGGACTGAGTGCTAGGAACATCCCAGCCCAACTACATCACAATTGGGATGGTGGGCTGCCGTTTATACTGTTTGCGTACCGCTCATCGGTGTAGGCCACCATTGGGTATTCCCCGTACCAAATTTTGCATGGCAGGGAGCCTAAACTGCCAGGGGAGCTGCGGGTAATGCCCGCTGACACTAGAAACAAGCCACAGTATGTAGCGGATATGATCGAACGGCTGATGATCAAGAAACGGGTTATTTATAATAACCTGCGGGAGATGCAGGGCAGACAGAAAGCACATTATGATCGTAATGCTCAGATAGCCAAATATGAGGTCAACAATTTGGTGTGGCTGAAAATGGAAAGACGAGGTGCTAAGTAGCTGCTAAGTAGGTGCTAAGTTAAAACCCAAGTGGGGTGGCCCGCATCTTGTCATAGCAACCCGGTCGATTAGCTCTTTCGCCTTTGAAGGATTTAATAGACATTTCGCCAGGTTAGCTGCAGTTGCTTCGACTTCTCGTTTTTTTTCTGCTACAAGACAGTTCTGCATCTCAGATTCATCAAAGCGGCAAAAGATGTTCTACTACAATTGGGCTGCCGGCTCGCTTTGCAGCAGTCATCATGCAAGTATATGTCTGACCGCTACCAGAAAGATCCAGCTGTGGCTTCAGTTATGAAAGTCGTTGTACCGGCTTTTTATGAACGATTTGTTGCAAAAGGCGAAAAGAATCGGTGAGTAACTCTGCCACTGTTTTTATCTTTAAATTACCCTTTTTACGTGTTTCAGGTATCGTTTATTAAATCCGTGCGACCGACCAAAAAGTCCACTTATTTTTGACTACTTGGAAAAAAAATTTCCTGGGTACAAGGACAAGGCAATAACATTTTCTAAACGCGCTGCTCGAGGGTCCGAAATCCTGCACTCGTCTTATTATTCCTCAAAAACCGCCAGTGTTTTCAAATACACAAATTTTGCGGAGGATCTGGAAGAATGCTATGGCGAAGCAAATATGTTTCTTTTCTGAGTGGCAATATTTATGTGTTTTTCGAGAAGTTTCTGACAGTATCACCTTCAAATTTGTCATTGGTGCCTGCTCCAAGCGATCCGGATTTATTTTCTTTATACGATGATAGACTTTATGGGTCTTTTTTTTGAATGGTTCAAAGATCTGGAGAATTTGATATCGTGGAAATTACTGAAGTTCTGTGTTGCGCAGGTTTGGTCGAGTGTTTCGATACTTGTACTGTCACCGACATTTTGCCTTCCGAGCATGATTAAGATGATCTTTAAATAAAGCTTTCTGTTGTTGCTGTTTATCTATGATTTTCAAGCATAACATAGAGCAGAAATGGTAGTAAGCTTCTGGCTAGTTCATGCTTACCACATGGAACACACGCAACACGACGTGGACATCACATGGAAACCGCACGGGGAGTATCCACGTGGTTGACAAACAAACCCACGTGGAATCACGGACAGTCCACACCGACCCACGCGGTACCCACGTGGAAAAGCTAGCCGCATGAATCCCATGTGGTGAACTCAGGTTTCCAGATGGGATCCATATGCTACCACATGGACTGATGTGGGACGAGGAATCTGGGCCACGCCTGTGAATGTCGTAATTCGACAATGAAAGGTGCTGACTGCGCCAAGGTTACTGTTGTACGTGGATCGAGTTAAGCCATGCTGCGCCGTGGCAGATGCCTCCAGGTTGCGCCGTGGCAGACGTTGCGCCGTGGCAGCTATGCCTCCAGGTTGGGAGGATGAGGACGATGATGACGATGAGGACATTGCAGCTCAAAATGGGGGTATGCCAGGACCAATTCCAGGGGTGCAACGAGCACCAGTGCAAGAGATGGTAAGAGAGCCGGTGCTGGAGCAGGTACCGGAGGCGGCTAGGGCGTCTGAGATAATGGAAAGCGTAACACCAAAACAGCAAGACGGGGGGGGGCGAGATAGGAGCATTACGCCCGTTAAGATGCAGGTTAGGACACTGGAAACGACACATTCGGGTGCGGCGGATGCAGAGATTGGTAGTCCTGGAGTTAAGGAAAGAGGTGAGGAAGCTGAAGGTACAGAAGGCGCCACAAGCGCGGAATCAGGCGAAAGTTTTCAGGAGATGAAAAAAAGAAGGCGATATAGCTTATGAAAAGCAATACTTAAGACATGGTTGCCCGGTCCAAAGCAGAAGGCGATGGTGCGAGTGGAATATTTTATGTTCACAACATACCGTTTCCGACCTGCCATAATTCAAAGCACACAACTGCAGGAATGAAGCCACCAGAAAAGGGGTCCAACGGACGTCCAACGGAAATGAAGGCGGGCAAAGCGAAGGCCAGGAGGGACAGGAAACCCCTAAGGAATGAAGAGCATCGAGGAGCCTCTAATGATGAATGATCGCTGTGACAAACTTTATGTAAAAACCTCCACCTGTTGACACTCCGTACTCGTAGAAACATGGTAAATTGTTTTAAACTGGCGATGAGCAAAATTTCACGCTGTTCATAAAGTGCTGGTAATCGCGATCCTTTCAGGTTCATCCAGGGTCTTGCTATACCGAATCTTTCTGCAACCGCACAAATTTGCAGGAAGTGCAAGCAGCATTCTTTCTGGTCGGAAGATCGATACTCAGGCCCAGCTGGGAGACGTCGACTACATTTGTGCTGGGTGCATAGGTAGGACAAAAGTATAATGCATATCGCCGTCACCCTTTTGCGAGCGAATATCATCTACAGTAGTTTTACTGTACACGGTCGATGGATGCTCCCTCTCATATCGGCTACCCGCACTCTTTCGACCCCCCGCGCCGGCACTGTACTTGTGCTCGTATTGTATTCCCTCTAAGTGATTTATTGCTGGACAAAAATCGAGTAGCAGGTCGTCGTTCTTCGATGACACACAGATTAGAAACACGTTAGAGATTTTTGCAGTAAGAGGAAAAAATTGCCGATTTTTTGCGTGGAGCATGCGCCAGTCGTCATATACTTCTCGGAGAGCTGATTTTCGCTTTCACATCGATTTCAATGAATCCATTATCACTTTGCGATTGCACATTTACAAACAAGAAAAAGTGCAGCATGCAAGCGCAAAACCATCAAGTTAACCTTTTTACAATCTGTTTTCTTTTGGAATGTACACGCTGCCTATGCAGGAACGTGGATAGCGTGTATATTCCCGAAGAAAACAGGTTATGCGTAGTTACATTAAACGTACTTGTTAGAAAAAGTGAGAAAAGGGCTTACAATTAGTGAGGTACTTTCAAATTCTAAATTGTTTTCTGAAAGAACGTAAACCAAAGAAAAGGTAAGGTTACCTCATTAAACACGTTTACAAACTGTATTAAGCGCTGCGCATAGTTTGTGATACAATGACGGAGAGTGGCAGTCACAAGGACAGAGTTGATTGACGAATCGATAGATGCTAATCATCAGACAGCGTCTGCAACGTCAACTATCGAGTAGTGCTCAGTCAATGGACATGAAAAGGATCGAGTTGGTCAGTGGCCTTCGAAAATTCACAGTGTACCCTGTTTCTGGTCATGATTACAAAACAAGAACCTCTTCTCAAATCGCTGACTGCTGTTAGAATGCAAGCAGTACCAGTTTTAGCTAAATCGTGACATTAATTATAGCAACGTAGGCAGTGCGACCTAAAGTCCGTACACCTGTGCTATAGCACTTTCTGACTGCTTCAACCAGAATGAAACAACAAGAGGTTTAGCTGCAACAAATTTTTCCTGCAAAGCGTGCGACTTTCTTTGTCAAATCACGTCAAACATTAGCCTTTAAACTCCCTTCTTCCACCTTACAAGATATTTGTGAAAGAAGCAGATCCCCTGGCAGAGAAAGAGGAGCTTTCGAAATCGCTGTAGTATACGCTGAGAAGAAACTGCGCAGATGACAGAATTCGATTTTTCGTCAAAAATGAACCAATGGCCCGATCGCGTGGGAAGGACAAATCGCGGACCATTGGACCAATGGCGAGGGAATAGGAACCAATGGCGTGGGAAGCAAAATTTAGTTGTAGATACTACTAAACAAGCACAACCTTTAAACTTTTGCTCATCTGATAATAATTTTACGCCATATACAGTATATATTAGATAGTTTTCGGCACATTGTAAACATATTTACAACATATTGGAAAACTCCAACCTGTTATGATTAAAATTTCTGACGGCACAGAGCGTATAAGTAACTAGGGATTTCCCTTCAACTTGCCAATGTCAACAGATAAGCATATCATATTCGTCTGCAACAGTCTTTTTGATAAAACGCCACGCTACTCAAATAGTCAGCACTTAGCAGAGTGACATTTGTCTCGGATTGGAGTTGCTTGATTTCATAAACCTCGTTCGGCTAGTTCATCAAAGGAAAGCTAATAAACTCTCGCTTCAAAACTCTTTCGTTTTAAGAATAATGTTTTCGTTCTCCCTTTTATCCTTGCAGCTATAAATGCCCTCTAGTTAAGGAATATATTGTGCGTAATTACGCATCGATTCAGAGTGGGATCGAAGAGAATGGGCGTCATCGTCGAATGAAGAAACCAAAGAGCTAATCTTACATGGTCGTGGGTTTAACTTGTTGCGCTCACATCACTAGTGATCTATTTTGAACAAAAAAGAAAAACATTTCCTAATAAGGCTAGTCTGAGGCGGCTTTTTTTAAAGTGCATAAATGTCTTTCTTCTGTCCTATTTTCGACATTTGCAGTGACAGTGATGAATTAGAACAACCGGGGAGTCGGTTGAGAACTAGACGATCATTGCCGGAAGCAGTCGGCACTGCACCCTGCGTGTTCTATGAAACGTGCGTCATGTTGACGATTTTGGCTGCTGGCGAAGTTAAGACGGGTTTCATCGGAGAAGTTTAGTGGATGTAGAGACTAATACGAACTTCATTATTTTCTAGGTTCCCAATTTGTGGAGACTTCCAGATGGATTTAGAAAAGTTTATAAATTACAAGGCCATTAGCACAACCAGCTATCAAGAAGAATTTTATACAACTGCGCCGAGCGATACACTCTCCAATATCACGGAACCATCACCATTTTATAGCGGATTTATGGACCTTCGACAAGGAGTTGGAATTTGGGAGTTAATTTTAGGTGTTTTTGGTGCACCTATGAACGCATTAGTGATGTTTATGGCCAGAAAAATTATTAGTAAAGTTGACAAACAAGAAAATCAGCATTTATGTATTTTGAGTATGGCCACTGCTGATTTTCTGTTCACTGTCATCCATTGTCCAATGATGTTTGTCAATTACGGATTGATCATTAGTTTTAGCCAGGTTCCGTGCAGAGTTTTATATTTTATGACTCATTTGGCCACAGTGGCATCGAGCTTAAGTTTATTGTGCTTAAATTTAGACAAATTCGTGAGTTTACGATGGCCGCTGAGATATTATTCCATTTTGACTTACAAGCGAACGAAAGCTTGTTTATTATTTGTTTGGCTTCTATCAATCGCCTGGGCGTCATTTTTCGTTTTTGGCCCACTGACTGCATTCGAGAACGAATGCGAAGTTTTCACAATCGAAGCTCACGCCTACGCTGTTTTTTTCATTTTATTTTTCGTCCTACCCATAATATTGTCTTTGGCAATTAGTCTATATATTGTACTCCTGGCGGTTGAAGCGAGACGAACGGAATACGCAGCCCAAATTGTGAACAGTCGGTCATCAGAAACGAAATCCACCACTTCAAGTTTTTCGCCAACTGACCACCTTCTGACACCAAATCGAATGTCAGTCTGCACAAATGGCACGTCTCGTCACAGCAGCAGAACAACCAGCGACGTGGTCAGCGAGTCATCAACGACGAGTCGAAAACAAATTTCCAGATTGAAGACAATAACCTTCGTCTTTAGTGCCACAATATGGTCGTTCGTAACATTTATTCCTTACAGGACTGCTTACTTGGTTTACCATTTTTCAGTCGAAGATTACATCGCGAAGATATCGTTTGGATTATTCGCTTTGATGATCTCGAATGCGGCTGGAAACCCACTTATTACAGTCTTGACTCAACACCAGTATCGAGCAAGAATGAAGAAGATTGTAAAGAAGGGAAAGAGCTCCTGGGCAGAATCAAGCAGCGACGAAAATAGTTTAGCCAGGCTAAACCAAGGGAATGGAAGGAATCGATTTCATGAGACATCAACTAAAAGAGACAGCTTGAAATCTAGAAATTTTTAAAGCCAGAATATTTGAACCGTTATACTGTATGTAGTTATTTGCACATTTCTGTGCCTAGACTCTACAGTAGAAACATGATTTAGACAATCTAGAGAGCTTCTGAAGGTTTTCTGAACCGCTTGCAGCGCCAGATTCATTCAGCATGTTTTATACGTTTCTCGTACAGTCGTCGCCAGAAGTCAAAGCGGGCTTCCATAACCTGATAATCAAGACTCATTGCTGGTCATATATTGCACTGCGTACGTAGAGAACCTGTTTCCCAGACTTGCGTTGTGCATTGCGACTGACCACAGGGTAGGTAGTAAATTATTTGTGGAGTTCTTGAGAAAATACTCAAACCATGGGGATTTGAATCGTCGAACATCACGCTGATGTGATCACAAACGGAATAGAAACTGCAGGCTATCAGAGGTGCAAAGGTAATACGTGCGACCAGTTAAGCCATAATCTCTGAGCGTTGTCGGGATCACGATTTGGCGTAGCACTTTTTCCTTCCTCAATAACCAAGCCATAAAAATTTTGGTGTATATCGCAGTGTCCTGCTGTACCTGTGCGAGTGGCCTGTAAGAGTTCTTGTCGCTAACAATAATCTATAGGGTCAGAGGGGCATATTCGAGAGGTCTTACCCTCACCCTTATTGTGAGCATAGTGTACTGTAGATTCCGAATAGTACGGGTATATGTTGTTATTCAACGAAGAGTTGCATGCAGAAGAAGCCTAATTTTTGGAAACTTTACACCAGGATTTTTGACGGAGTCACGCAGCGACGCCGCGGTCGGATGGTAGGCATTAATTTTGATCTGTAATTTGACGCGACAGAAATATTTACCGAACCCATGCAGTTATCTCGTATCCGTCTTTTGAACAATTCAATTGAGAGACTGACGGGAAGGAACCTCCCGCTGCTGCAGTCTGATGTGCAATTCGACTGCATCGCGAACTGCATCGGCAGCAGTTGACGGAGACACATCACCAAAGGCATGCGCGGGTGGGAACACTACCAAGAAAATCGGTCGCGAGTCGACCCCTTGCTGATCGTTAGATCGTCTCAGCTGACTATGCGGCCGCGTTCAAAATGTTTGCCACCGTTGTTTACTAGTTTCTGCACCAAGTCCGACCTCGAATAAAAGAAGGTTACCTCGTCAGTGCAAGCTAATGCTTTGCATTTACAGAACACACACTCACAAGTCCAGTTTTCTCAAAACTGACATTTTTGGTCTTGGTGCTTTTTGGCATCAGGTATCGGTGTTAGAAGAAAACAGACAGGTATTCTGATGGAGAGGGTACTGTAGAGAGGAAGCCTGAAAATTGGAGCCCTTAGTTTTTTTGACCATTTGGAAGGATCCTGTTAAGATATGATTAATAACATCAAGTTCACAAAACATCCCGCTTAAAAAATTTTGAAAATAGAAGCCTCTATGAAATTGCGAGTAGCCCACTAGAGTTGGTTTGAAGCTACATAGAACAATCATCGACATTCTCTGCGTGGAATTGAAGGGCTGTTCAAAAGACAATGCAAATTGCATAGCACATTTTTGAAATGAGCTTTTTTAGGTAGCATTAATCTTTCATAGACACGTAGTACTGTAACGTCTTGTCGTTAGTGTTTCTACTAATCTGAATTTCAACCTCAGCTTCATTTATTTCACTCTGTGTATCCCAATATTATCACGACCTACTATTTGGTCTTTCTCGGTTCAAATGCACAATACAGTGGAGATACAGAGCGGCATCGCGATGCAGACCGTCGTTGCTTGTGACTGTTTTCCGCGTTTCCCACGCCTTGCTATCTTCTAAGGGCGGTACTCCAAAAAAATTTGGGTCGCTGCACTGAAAAGCATATTTCATCAATAGTTTAGGGGTGGGCGCTAACAAGTGCGGAAGAGGGATAGATTGGAAATCCAGCTTCGTACTCGTGAATGAGACGGGGTTCTCTCAAGATCAGTGCCAGATGCCGAATGGCTTTCCATACACCGTTGATGAGAACTTTGGCCAAACAACTACAGGTGGCATTGTCGGGCTGTGATTTCTGGAGAATTTTAGACTCTCGCAAAACCTTTTCCAATAGATTCAAAGTGTGAAGACGATGAAGCAGACGTTCCAGGGTGTTGTAATCACGTACGTCCCGCTTTTGTCCATATGCGACAGCACTTCGTCAGCTACTTTCATAGCGTCAGTGACGAGCAGCTTATTCGTTTTTGTCAATTTGAATCTATGTGGTGCATGTTCAAGAATGGGGATATCGGATGAAAGGTCTTGGTTTATGGCTGGTATATAATTCAATTCGCCTACTGATTGATCGAATTTTCTTGGATCTTTGATAGTGATTCCATGGATGGCGTGGGCCACGTGAACAGCAAAGTGATCGCTGAGTTTTGCCTCAGCGAGTGGTCTTCGACAGTCCACAAGTCAATGGATAGAGGGGTAGCGCAGAGGTGCTGCTAAGAAGGAACATAAGAATTTGCACGTGCATGCTTGACACTTGCAGTCAGATGTCACTATGACATGGAACAGTGTGGTTTTAGAGTATTTGTAAACATGCAAATTCGAAACTTCTGATGATTTATTTGGATTTTTATTCACGAAATGCATTTGATGAAGGATCATTCACACGAACAACCCACGCCTTTAGGGCAAATACATTTTGAAGTAGGCTTTGCATTTGTACGGGACACAAGTAAATGTACCTATGTGAGCACCAGTACCATACTCCTGTCAATCAATCAATCGCTGGGATAAAAGCCTTGCTTTTTTCAGATTAAGCAGTTTGAATATTCCATAGGAAACCTTTTACACATTCTCTGCTTTGCATAAGACTACAGTGAAATGAAAGTTGCTTGCTGGAATTAAAAGTGGTTTTACGAAGCTTTGTTTCGCGAGGTCTGCAATCTGCTCATTAGCGCGACCACACCTGTAGGTGCGTCAATGAGTACACTCTAAGGTTTTGAGGAATACATTGTTTTGAAACGCTTGCGCGAGCTTTATTAGAGTAGTTGGGATGGAAGCATGCGAAGTGTTTATTGCACTGTATTTTCCAGCGTTAGGTTCAGGTGGTCGTTCAGACGATGATGGGCACTTGTTGCATTCTCAGTACTTCTGGTATATATCAATAGAATACAGCACTGGAATTGATTTAATAATCACAGATATTCCCATTCTTGATTGATAAAGAGCTATTTTTGCTGGTGGCGGAGAAATAGTCACCTTATCTAATATCACATCCATATTCACAGAGGAACCCAATCGGGCAGAAACTAGTCGTCTGGTGCAGCTTAATTGTGAAGGTATAAAAATTCTCTTGCGTATTCCTTTTGGTACGTTACCATTCATCGACTGAAAAATCCGGCCCGCCGGCCGAATGTGTACGGTTTTGATTTTTCAGTTCCAATGATTTGGTAGCAGGTCTTTGCCCCATTTTTGTCAATTCGTTTGTAAATGTTGTAGAAGTAATTTTCGTAAAAGGCGATTGCTGCTTTAAAATACTCGGATTTCGCAGCTACGCAGCCGAGTTCTTGTTTTTGATATTCAAGAAAATCGCCTCTTCTTAAAATGCACACCGATTAAAATGCAGTTAATTTTGTTTAACTTTTTGTCGTTAAGATGTTTTGAAAATGCGTCCATTGCTCTGTCTTCGATGGTTTTCTTAAATCTAAACTCCCGTTTAACTTCATCAAAAACATGCAAAATATACTTGTAACTCTGACGGAATCCAGTCAAGTACGTAGAGAGTATTATTACAAGCGTGAGTTAGGTCTAGAAAACCAGAAATGTCGTAGGCACAAGATTTTGTGTCGCCCAACGAAATAATAACCTCGCTTTTCGAAAAATGGCTCATTTATTAATTTTTGAGAAATAGTCATCTTATCTAATATCACATCCATATTTGAAGGTATATCGAAGAAGACACGAAGAAAATATTCCCGGTTATCAAGCATTTTTCTTTTTCGAATTACGCCATAAAAGGAAGCATATATAAAATAGCTGATTGCCAAAACGCGTACTACCCCAGTCTTGGCGAATCAAGTATCCACACTTGCTTGGGTTCCTTGTCAAGTTTTGTGTCCGAGATATTCAACTGTTATGTTACTGAAATAAAAAGCGTTGATTACTCAAAATGAAAAAACAGCAGCAGAAAATAAACTATGGCAGTCGAAATTGAACTAATAATAATTATAATCTTTTTATATTTGCAAAGGCGTGTAAAATAAAAAGTGGCCATGACAGAATTGCTGGCTTTAAGACAACTTCAGATTATGTACTATCCGCAAGGCAAAATGCCTTAAGCCTGGAAGCTGCGAAGTCTAGCAAATGTCGATGATAGTGCAAATAGATAAGTGGCTCCTGTTGAATTTATTGAGGTGTGTCAAAGATCAAAACTATCAGGTGCAAGCAAAAAAATGCTGTATATTTCAATAAGTCTGGGTTGCGCGTGATTTATGGCACTTGAAAAAGCTTTTTTATGAAATATGTTCAGATAAATAGCGGCCCGAAAAAGAGGGGAAAACATGTAAAATTTGGTATGAGCATACCTTAACTAATTAATAGTTAAAATAAATCAGCTCCAGTGCGCCAAGATAGGTAAGTAACTAATGAAATCCATTTTTTTAAAAATAAGTCTTACGTTCAAAGTTAGATACCGGAATCTAACTTTGAACACTCCCCTTTAAATCAACGCAGAATTCACCAGACAAGGGTCAGACTGAGTCAGAAAACAACCGAGAATGGCCACCAAGGAATCGAAAAACAAGAATCGACAAGAAAATCAACTTTATATTAGCACGCCGGAGCTGATTCTACATCACTAATATATTACCTAAAATTTTCCTGAATATTTGATCACTTTCTTCGATTTGGTCGTTTTAAAAAACTTAGAATGGCCATAAGCGACGTAGCTAAACTCGCACTAGGTGTAGACATGGCCCACATGCCCTGTCAAGGTTGGATTTTTTCCTGTATGAAAAAGAAGATAGGCCAAAAGTGAATACAGGCCATTTGCTAGTTCGTCATTTCCAGTTCCACGGAACTACAACGATTTTTCGTGGCACATTCTGTCAAAAAATACTTGCGGGTTTTTAAAAATCATATGATATGACCATGTAAGAGTACTGTGCTCACACCCTACTGTATGCAATCATCCAGATCAATCTTGAATATTACGCTCAGAAAAACAACCCAGCGGATTTTTTCTTGTTCTGTTATACTAGTTTTTTGGGTGGGACTTGATTCAGAGGGGAAAATGAAATTGGTTTCACTGAATAAAATATCTACCAGAGAGATATCTCGGCTAGGATTGACTGGTTTTCTAAAAATGCTCAAAAATAATAGCCAATTCTGTAAGCATTTGAGTACTTACAAACTGCCCGTTTCTCTCGCATGATTATCATCATAGGAAATCCTATCACAGCGGAGACGAACAAGAAAAATATCAGACAGCGAGTCATTGTTGCTTGAACAGCTAGAAGCACTATCAGAAGTCAACCTGGACTATACCGTCAACTTGGACTTTTTTCGACGCGCCGCGAAACTGTGTTGTGATGCGCAGGTACACGGAAACTTGCGGTTAATTCAAAAATGCTGATGATTGACCTTTTCCACAGAATTACGCTACCTGTGCGGAGTAAGAGAAGCACAACTGATGGGTGATGGGTCTTGGATGGAGCTGGCCAGTCCAGATCTTGCTGATCAGACACTGGGCAGCTGTTTGGTCCTTGTTCGTGTGTAGACAGAAACGCTGTGATCACCCTATTTGTTCGATCGCTTTAAATCAGGTGAACAGACATGGACATTGTGATCAAACGGTGGTCATGTGTTCAGCCCACGATCTTGTGATCGATTATCGATTAAGCGATCAGTCACACCTATTGTGATTGGTTTCATCAGGTGATCAGTCATGGACAATGTGTTTAAACCATGCTCATGTGATCCGTCTATCATCATTTTATCAGCCCACAATCTCGTGATCAGGCAACAGTAACCTTATCAGCTAACTATCATAAGAATTTGGTAAGTGACCTCTGATTAGAAAAATATTGTGATCAGCCCTTGAAATGGCGATCAATCAATAAAATTGTGCTCAGTCACGGGCATCGTAATCAGCGCGCAGTCACGTGATCGTCCATTGATAAGGGGATAGGTCACAGATAATGTGATCGTTTCCCGATCTCACGACAGGACCTTGACATCTTGAATAGAAACCACACATGTTATCAGCCCCCAATTAGGTGATCAGTCACCGATAATGTGATTCTCAACTAGGAAGTCAGTCAAAAACATTGGCGGTTACCACCGATTATTTTAGGTTATCAATCAAGCATAGAAAATCATTTTGTTTGTCCCTACTAAGGCGACTGGCCAAGAATTCGATACCTCGAAGTAAAAGATAGAAAATAGTGCTTTGTTCTACTGCCGTCGACAAAATAAAGGGGTTCATTCAGACTTTTGTTAATGCATCCGTATACGTACGTATAGTTAAGCCTACCTTCTCTTATTTAAGAGCTAATTCCTTTAAATCAGTGTGTGCCTGCAAGACCTGTACGTGGGTGGCTAAAGCAGCAAAACACGTTTTAGCTTTCTGACTCAAACTGCGCAACGAAAACAAAAAATTGTAGCAGCTGTTCATGAAATGCAGACTAAAACAAGCCAGTAAATCCCCACTCCATGTTCATAAAAGATTAATAAACACCAAGGGTTGAAGACATCAGTCGCTCCAGTCCTTTCTGCCCCTGGGGATCACACAAGCGGCACAAGAAAAAGAGTGCTACGTGCACCGACGATGGGACAATATTGCTGCGGTCTTCTTTTCTTGAGGGGCTGGCCTCGCGCCGCCCCAGTCCCCTGTGGGAATTCCAACATTTTGCTTAGCCTGCAGCCCGCGATCAGTCATGATTTGATAAGCGAAGCCGTGAAACGACCAACTCTCACCGTTGGTCTTCACGTCTCCGCTGACGAGCACCCAATGACTAGAGCATTCTGACGGACGAAAGCATTCTACGCCAGCACCAGCGCCCCAAAAAGAAGTTATTTCCCTACCCATGATTAATTTCCTGATTCTTCACTCCTTCGGCATTCGCCACTTGATGGTAGTACAGAGTAAATGCCGAGAGCCAGTTATGCGGGGTTAGCGACGGGCTTGACTGCGATCCCAAGACGGAACATAACTTCGGCCTCCCAGTCAGTCTTGCTCGCCCAAGTAATGCCCAACTTAGCCATCGCCGGTTGCCATAGTTTTCTTCTGCAACGAGCTAGAAGCAAGAGCAGCATTTCATTCAGAATGTAGAAGAATCATTTTCTTGCGCCAACGCTCTGTTCTTTTGAAAAAATACAACTATCTTTCAAGCAAAATTGTGCGAGGAATAAATTTGATCTGTTCTTTGCGGTTCAATTGATCGTCAGCATACCACAGCATGATGTGGATGGTCGATGTTGGATTACATGCAAGAACAGAGCGGTGTCAATTTCAAACAAGAGTTTAGTGTTGCGATTGACGTGGGCTGTTTATTTTGACTTCGAATTAGACGCAGACCCCAACAAGTTTCGGACTTCTATATTGACTTTATATTGAAAATACGCAATAGGCAAACTTGTATGCACACTTTTTGGAGTAGGTACTATCCGTTTTGTTTGGGAATGTACACGTGGCACTATGCGGGAGCGTGGAGGGCGTGAATATTCTCAAAGAAAACAGGATATACGCAATTTTGCTTATTGCGCGAAAAGCGTACGCAGTGACGGGACTTTTTGTATGCGCACACGGATTCAATCAAATCAAGTATTTTTGCCAGCCGTAGTCGTCATGGCGTAGCCTCTCCACAGCCTAAACCCAGGCGACGGCCACTCCTGCATTGGTGGACAGGTCGGCTTTCCAATCTTGTTCAGTCTTATTTTTAAGCTCGTTGGGATGGTGTCTAACAAATTCTTCGTCTTGACTACAGCTCAGCCAACAGCAAATAAATCCGCTACCTCGACTGGATGAGTCAGCTTACTGAATCTTGAAGTAAGCTGTACCTTGTTTAAACGCTGAAACTGTAACTGGCCTAGTGAAACAGTTAGGTCTTCGTGCTTGCATGACACCAATTACTCTAGTATACATGCAGCAATTTTTATGCAGTTTTCTTGTTATATACGTCAAATTCTGAGTATCTTGAATCGCACTGTTACAAATCTCTGATAGCCAGCAAGGTAGGCAGTAAGCACCGCGCTTCCAAACAGAGGTGTCAGCATGAGCGATCATCCACCTCTGTTTTGTGCCATGCTGCGAAGCACTGGGTCAAAAATTCGATAGTTCACTGACTTGGCTTCTAGTTTTTCAGAATCAGAGCCGTATTTTGGAGTCAGCAACGACATGCCCGACAATGGAACGGGCGATGTAGAACAATAAACACGTGTGTACTGTAGATTTGCACTAGAAGCCTGCTAAACTCTTCGCCTTGGACTACCGGACTGAATAGAACTGCATGCGCAAAATGTCAGAATTTTGTGACTTCCTGCAAGACTTTTGACTTTGACTGGAGCCGAAATATTTTTTATGGATCTTGAATTTAAAAAAATGCGATTTTGACTGAGCTTTGACTTTGACAATTACGTATACACTCACACTAGAGTGGCCTCATCGGGCACTTGCAAAGTGGATCAGGCGTTCGTCTCGGACGGGGTGGGGGAGTTGGATGAACTGACGAACTGAGAATTTATGTGCAGACTTTAAAGCTGGGTTTTTAAATAAAATATGGGTGCCATGTAGTCTTGTGATTTCCGATCTCACCCAGAAAACATTTCAGAATATGAAATACCAATTTCGGGTAGGACTATGCATAGTGCGAGCCAGGATTGCGGCTGCGCAGAAGATTTTCCTTCTCGTAAAGACCAGCGCACTTTTTTTCGTCTCCTGCATGAACATGGCCATGCCTTACCAACAATATTCTACGGTGACCCTTTCAATTTTTTTGATTTTTCCTGCCAGTTTTATTTGTGAAATCGATGTTCCCATGCAGAGTAAAAACACTAATGGATGTTTTCTTGACTGCGGTAAGACTAGAAATGGTCTATGTAGAAATGGCATACGTTCTTTGCGACAAGGAAAGCGAAACATTTTTGAAAAAACCTGGTGCGAAGGAGCTAATTACTCTCACAGGTGAATTTATTGATCATGCCACAAAATTTTGTGCACTGGCTACTTTTTCAGGAGATTGGAAAAAAGAAGGCGATATTCTCAGCTTTCATACCACGAACTACAAGTATGTGACTTCTTGCTACAGTTGCTTGCAGCTTATGAAGAGCAATTCTCAAGAAATGGTTGCCCAATCTAAAGCAGAAGGCGATGGTGCGAGTGGGATATTTTATGTTCACAACATACCGTTTCCGACCTGCCATAATTCAAAGCACACAACTGGAGGAATAAAGCCACCAAAAAAGGGGTCCAGCGGACGTGACCCTGTTGCAGATAAACCAGGTGCAGTAAATGTGAAAAATATCCCTGGATCTGCTCATGCTTCGGATGCATTAAAAGTTGACGCTAAAATATCCGTGGAAGAATCAAATAAAGGCAGGCAAAGCGAGGGTCAGAAGGAACAGGAAAACCTATAGGAGTGAAGAGCGTCAAGGAGCCTCTTATGATGAATGATCGCTGTGACAAACTTTATGTAAAAACCTCCACCTGCCGACACTTCGTACTCGTAGAAACATGATAAATTGTTTTAAACTGGCAATGAGCAAAATTTCACGCTGTTCGTAAACTGCTGGTAATCGCGATCATTTCAGGTTCATCCAGGGTTTTGCTATACTCAATCTCTCTACAACCGCACAAATTTGCAGGAAGTGCAAGCAGCATAAACGAAAGTACAATGCATATGAAGTCATCCATGTACGACAGAACGTCATATAGAATCTAGTTTTACTGTACACGATCAGTATATGCTCCATCTCATATGGGCTCCCCGCATTCTGTCGACCCCCGCACCTGCACTGTACTGTACTTGTGCTCGTATTGAATGCCCACTGAGTGAGTTATTGGCTGACAAAAATCAAAGAGCAGGTCGTCGTCCTTCAATGACACACAGATTAGCAACACGCTAGAGGTAGTTAATGCTAATTTACTTACTTAGATCAATTTGCAATTTTTGAAAAGAAAATAGTCGATTTCGGGTGTGGAGCATGCGGCAGTCTTTATATACCTCTCGTAAAGCTGATTTTCGCTTATGATTCGACATGGAAGAATATGATTACACTGCAATTGCACATTTACAAACGAGAAAGAGTGCAGCATCCAAGCGCATAATCACTAAGTTAATGTAGTCAGCAAATGTACTTGCAGAGTTCAAAAAAGTGAAAAAAGGGCTCAGTGAGGTGCTTTCAAATTCTAAATTTTTTTCCGAAAGAAAGTTAACTGGAGGAAAGGAAAGGTTACCTTAAAAAACACGTTTACAAACTGTATTAAGCGCTGCGCATAGTTTGTGATACAATGACGGAGAGTGGCAGTCACAAGGACAGACTTGACGACTCGAGAGATGCTAATCATCAAACAGCGTCTGCAACATCATCTTTTGTGTAGTGCTCAGTCAATGGACGAGAGAAGGATCAATGGCTCTCGAAAATTCACAGTGTAACCTGTATCTGGTCATGATTACAAAACAAGAACCTCTTCTCAAACTGCTCTTAGAATTCCAGCAGTACCAGGCTTTTAGCCGAATCGAGGACATATCAGTGGCAACGTAGACAGTGTGATCTTTTGAACGCGCACCTGTTCTTTTCTTTTTCTCACTGATTCTCACAGATTGGAACTACAAGAACCAGCTACAACAAATTTCCTGCAGGGTCTATCCATTTATGCTGTCCTTTATTTCCATTATATTCTGACCACACAGCCTAGATCAGACAACGGAATTCCTCGACAGGAATAGTTTTATTTTGGCGCCAACATTTTTATGTAGGAGAGTGGGTAAGGTGACTGGGGAGGCAGACTTACCGTCTCTTGACAGTTGCACTTCTTTAGAGCAGAAAATGACAGGAACTAAAATTTTTTTCTTAATATTTGTGCTTTTTCATGGAATCGCCTCCGAAAGAGGTAGCTCAAATCGAGTTTAATTTTATCCTGAAATTTTTATCAATCTTGGGACCGAGAACTGTTAAAAAATAAGCTTTTTAGCGTACGTAAAGTGCAAATTTATGGACGGCGTTTCGTTTTTGTTGCGTGACGATGAAAGTAGCGGATATTTCACGCCAGAAGGTGAGGAATCTTTATATTTTATACCATTCACGTCCACATTTTTTGAGGTAAATTTGCCAAGCGTGCGACTTTCTTTGTCAAGTCACGTCAAACATTAGCCTTTGAGCTCCCTTCTTCCACCTTCCAAGATATTTGTGAAAGATGCAAATCCGCTGGCAGAGAAAGAGGAGCTGCAAAAATCGCTGTAGTATACGCTGGGAAGAAACTTACGCAGATTACAGAATTCGATTTTTCATCAAAGAACATGGATATGAACCAATGGCGTGGGAAGCAAAAGATAATTGTGGATACTACTAAACAAGCGCAACCTTCCAAGCTTTTTTCTTCTGATAATAATTTCATGCCATATGTATATTAGATAGTTTTTACACGTGTGAACATATTTACAACATATTGGAAAACTCCAGCCTGTTATGATTAAAATTTCTGGCGGCACAGAGCGTATAAGCAGTGATTTTCCTTCAACTTGCCAATGTCAACAGATAAGCATATCATATTCGTCTGCAACAGTCGTTTTGATAAAACAACACGATACTCAAATAGTCAGTGTACTGTGCTAGCAGGTTGACATTTATCCAGGCTTAGAGCTGCTTGATTTCATATGCTTGAAATAAAAAGCGATGATTCATCAAAATGAAAATTCAACAGCAGGAAATAAACTAGAGCAATCGAAATTGCACTAATAATTATTATACTCTTTTAGATTTGCAAAGGCGTGTAAAATAAAAAGTGGCCCTGACAAAATTGCTGGCTTTGAGACAAATTTAGATTATGTACCATAAACAGTCTCAGTTCAATCACAGTTTCGACGGAGTTCGTGCGGAGTTTGCGTGGAGAACCTCCGCAGCCTCTTTGCATCTCATTTCTTCTAGGATATAACCTTGTCACGAAAATGTACAGACACTGATGTAAATTGTAATTTTAGTTCACTAGTGATTGCGTTACGTTTCCGAATTCGATCTTACAAAATTTTTTAATAAGGTCACCACTCTATTTCTCAAAAATCGAAAAACACACCACAACAAATATTTTAATTTTAGATCAGATATTGCAAATTAGGCAACCCTAAAATTGCATATTAAGCATACTTTCTCTACGCCATAGCATCTTTTGGCGGGCAAAGTTTGATCAGACGCCATAGGTTCTTTCCAAAATTAACTTTCAATTAGCAAGAAATTCATGATATGAAACTGGGAAAGGTAGTACATGTGGTTTGATGCCTGGCTACTGGCTGGTCACATGTACTCACGGTTTCAGGGTTGACAAGTAGACCATAACAACTCGCCTCAGCTTGGGGAAGGTGGCTGCTAGAAAATGCTCACATCTGCAGCTCTTACACAGTGGATATTTCAGGGACTGTGTTGTGAAAAATATTATTATACTTACTGGACAGGCCTCTCTTTCAATTGCGCAATCTCCTACTCAGGTTGGAATTTTGATGAACGAGCAGCTTCGTAAGACCTTCTGGCAGCCATGGGGCACAACGAAATTCAGAACCTGGGATGTTTTGCGTGCCTGGCGCTTTTGACCCGATGCATAGAATTTATAACCTGTTTTCTTTGAGAATATACACGCCCTCACGCGCCGCATAGGCCGCGTGAACATTTTCAAAGAAACAGATAAAATGTTTATAAAATATTAGTAGCTCTCTGAAAAGTGAAGATGAGTTTCGTGACTCATCCGAAGGATGGAATTTGTGTCTGCGCTGGAGTTTGGTGAGCACTGGTGTTCTCCTGCTGCCAGGCTAGCGTGGACAAATATCTGTCGATGGTCCACGCTAGCCTTTGTTGACACTGCTGTCGGATGTTAGAGCACCCGCATTGTCTTTCTGTTGCCTCGAGTCGGTGGGGTCGATAGGACAGGATAATCTTTTTTTCCTGATCTATATTACCTTGTGCGGTGGGTTTCTAACTATTGTATGCGGTACTTGTTAGGTAGGTACAGCGCCCAGTGAGCTCTGAGGCTCAAAGCTTAAACGCTGTAATTTTATAATCAGGTCCTTAACAAAGCATCTGGAAGTTGTGAAACGCTATCTCTAGGGTCAGTTAGCCGTTATGCTTCGCGGGAAAGTTTTACTTTAGTACCTACCTTTGCACGGCGAAATTTACACGTCTGGTCAGCAGAAGCCACCAAGCTAGATCTACAGTAGCTATGGCCGCCAAGATTGTATCGCCCGAAAGGAATTCGATCTACCAACGATAAGACTTCAGGGCTCGTTGCTAGTTTTATCTGCGCAAGCGATAGGACTGGTTTCGAACTGCACATATCTTACAATTTTTGTTCCATGTAATAGTGTGGAAGATGATTTGCGCATACAATATGTTTCAGCATGGACTTTTCTTTACCTCAGAGAAAATGCATCACAAGCGTCCGCTTGTTGCATGGAGGGGGGCACCACACGCAACTAGCAAATGTTCCACTCCGGCCGCCTTTAAAACATTTTATGAAATGATCAACCTTCGAATAAGCGTACTTGCGCCTACAGTACTGAATTGCTATGGCAGAGCATTGAGCAGAAGAAGGGGCAGCGCGGATGTATATGCTGCAAAATTAGCGGCGTTTGAATTTCAGGAGGGGTTCAGCAAGCTTTGCGCCTGATGTCGGGCAAAACATTTGCAGGGCGGACAGTAGCAAGAGCACTCAACTATTCAATAGATCAGGTGATAGCTCTGAGAAAGCAAGAATTTATCTTTATTAGGCGCGTCTTTCGCGGGACATGTCAATGGATAATCTTCTCCTATATCTGTCTAGGCATTAATCTGATCTGATTTATTCCAAAGCGAAACACTGTGGCGCAGCAACCTTACTGCAGCAAGTCATCACTGTTTCCCATCTACTGTTGATATAATATGGCAAAAAGATATATACAATATATGGATATGATCTCGATACCCATATGTCAATAAAATATGGATATGGATACCAGAGGAAAGATACATAGCCTTTATGGGGATTTCAACAATAATTATTTAAAGCAAGCCAGCTGGCGTGCAGGAGACAGTGTCACAATTAGATAAGACGTAGGGCATCCTTACCAGTAAAGTCCCATCCTACCGTATATCAAAGCGACATGGCCGTCAAAAAATTTGCAAAAATACCGGATGTACATGGTAGTAAAAGTGGTTGGATTATGGAGGGCTGTGGTTGCTGCTGGTATATAATATCTGCCATACAGAAGCTCAGAAATAATCGTTTATTGTCTCTTCTAAATAATAGTTTCGAAGTTTCTTAACTAAACATGCCCTGGTTTCATCTTGAAGGCAAATTTCCACTTACATTCAGTTTGGCTTAAATATATGATATCGATATCGATCTGCCGCAAGTAAGGTTCGTTGCGTACAAAATACGCATACGCAAAGTTTGCGTATTACGCATTGTAATTTGGATGCGTATACGTGCACGCATACGCATACGCATTCTAACCGATGAACGCATGTACGCATACGCAAACTGGCTTGTACTGGCTTCTGAGGTTGCCCAATTGTGATCCCCCAAAGCGAGCCTACGTACTGTATAAGGAAAATTCCCACAGGTAGCGTCTATGGATTCTTCATTCTTTAAAATTCCTATAAGAGTTCTTACCCGAACTTTGTGCGTGAAAATTGGAAAGTCTTAGCAGACTTTTTGTAAGTCTTGGAAATGTTTTCTGAACGAGTGGTCGCTACGCTGCAAGCCCCTAAAACCTAGACAAGAAGGTTATGTCAAGGAAGCTCAGTCAGTCATTCAGGTCTGCGGCCTCGAAGCCAAAGTCTGAACTAGGTCTTTGGATTATACAATATATAGGTAAATATCATCTTGTGCCCTCGTGGCTATGGAATCTTCCGCCATCGCTGAACAAGTGGTCGAAAAAGTACCATAGTGGAATTATTCATCGCAATTAAGGCATCGATCAAGTGGGAGCTGAGAGTACTAGGAAAGAACCCATGATCGAAGCTGGCAGGAATTTTTCCAGTTGGACGTTTAAAACTAGCCGTTCAAACGTTTAAAACAAGCGGCAGAGAAATGTACTGCCATGTCAAAATAACCTTGCAGCTGCTATGGTCGCTGATAACTTCAGTCAAGGGTGTATAGTTATTTACAGTTTGAGGCTAGAAACCGACTGTAAAAAACGCAAATACGCAATTTGTATGCATACTTTCTGGTGTCCGCAATTTGCGCATTACGCAATACGCATACGCATTCGAGAGACCTTGCATATGCGCATACGCATTCAAATAAAGTATTTTTACCAACCTTAGCCGCAAGAAATCGATATCGATTAGATATACGAGGAGAGTTCAAAAAGTTCGTAGCCTGACCACATTTCACTTGAAACTGTACAATGTCATACTTACTCTTATTCGATTTAACCTCCCCTGAGACCAATGCACTTGTTTAAACGTTTGTACAAATCGCGCATACCTGTAAAAGAAGGACTTCTCACAACCCTCAAAAAGCGCTTTTTCACTCTCCCCTGATTTCACGTTCCTCATCACTCGAAGATCTTGCCCCTATCAGCTTTTTTCGGGTTTTCTGTATAGGCAGTAATCGCTGGGAGGACTGTATGGTGGATGAGCAATTTGTTTGAATCGCCATAACATCGATGGTATCTGACAACGCGCGCTTTGCGGATTGGCTCATTGTCAGTCAGTGTCTTATCCGACGTAAAACTTTCCACTATCCGAGCTGTTTCTACGAGTGACTTACGATATACACGAATACACAGCTGAATAGGGGGAGGCACTGATTCGCCTTTCGTCATAACAAACTCTGGATAATCCTCGCGCGGGCACCATGCGACATTCCCGCCGCAAAAATAATAGTATCACTCACTAAACGATTATGTGATCATGTTTCTATGACAGATAAATACGTGTCGTTTAATCACAATCCTGCGCATGTCTCTTCATTTCGTGAAGTAAGGCCGCTATTGTCGTTGGTCCTTCGATTTGTAGTTTTGGTCCTGCTGGTGGCGCCTGGATGATGATGGGCGGCGCCAAGTGGGTTTGCGGTTGTTGGTCCGTCTTATGGCGCGTCGTATCAACTTTTGGATGACCGCGAAGAGGATCTGACCTGTCACGATTATACGGCGAAATTGAATCCAGATCCAATGATTCACTTTATCTAAATTGATTCACAGCATAAGCGAGTTAGGACCATGGGAGGCTTGTTTTTCTTACTTTTTGATGTTCTGTCTTAATTATTTTCAATCTTTTCTTTCTTTCCGTGAGCTTGCTGTTGTTTTCAAGACATTTTAAATCCACATTTTCTGACCGAAATTGAAAAATCGCACTTTTTGAAAGTTTTTAAAACTTGGAAAAATTTTTCACACAAGATTGGTAATTTATGAACTGGCGCAGCTTCCATAGTTGCATATTGACAAGCAGCTCGCAACTGAGAGTATACCAATTAATCGTAAGCTGGATCATGCGCACATGGAGAGGGCATCTCCAAATCAAAATCAAAATTCAACATTGCGCACACAGTATGCGCCTCTGTTCTGCACTGCGCTGGGGCAAAGAGCTGCAATTATGACCAGGAGTGAGGCGAGAAGTAAAATTGTCCGATTGTTGAAAATTGTCGATCCGTCAGCAAGAAGAGCACTTGAAAGAGGCACCTACCATGCAAATAAAAATATTTTTCTTCAATCTTTCATCTTTCTTCAAGTTAGCAACCGAATTCCACTCGCACCGCGTAGGCTGCACTGAATCCAGCAATCCATGATACCGCGAGCTATGGCGCCAGGCATCATTGCTGCATGTATCTTTTAGTCCTAAAATAAACATATGCCCAGACAGGGGCTAAAAAGCGTTTCCAAATAACTTCGCGACATAAACAGCGTGCAGCTAGTGGTTAAGTAATTTAGCCGATAAGTGGCTCATAGTCATGGGCTCAAAGAATTTAATGAAAAATCTTGTTGGCGCTACAAAAACCTCCTCGATCCAATGGTGCATTATCAGTTATATAAATGGGTCGAAAAGTAGTCCACAGAAGCATGAATACCTTCCTTGTGCAAGTGCTTCAAGCCTCTAACTTGAATGAGGCTATAGTTGTTTTCGTCTGCTCATGTAACCTCTGAAAGCAAGTACCGCCTATGCATACAGTACTGTACTTATGACCAGCAAATATCCTGACATGTAAACCTTGGATCAGGTCAGGTACTTTCGGGTTGGGTCACTTTTTTGAAAGATCGGGTCAAACGTGCCAAAAATAAAGCAATTTTTCAAGTTACTAAACTTTGTACTGTATTAGCACTTACAGAAACCCTCTTATATCTGTTCAACTCTAGAATTCGCAGAGTTTTGCTTCATGCATGCGTCAAGTCTTGCATCTCACGTTTCATTCTGAGTAACTTCCAAGAATGTCAGACTAATTGTAAGATGCGACAATGAAAAATTTTCTGAGTAATTTTTCCACAAGGAGGGTCCGTATATAATAGTTCTCATCAACATTCTCAGCGACTCCGATGAATGGCTGGGACTAGCCATAGCCTGAGAAGGACCTGGTAATTGTTAATAGGTCGTAGGAGTACGGAGGAAGCTCAAAAGTTCATAGCCTGAGTACCTTCCGCATGAGCTGCAGCAGTGAAATTTGTATTTTACACAGCCACACATCTTACATGAAGCCCTGCAAAAAAATCACGCCGATCCATTGGTGCGTTCTTGATATTTGGTCATCTATTTGGAAGTAGGTCAGAAAAATTACAAATTCGACAAATTTTGCGAATCAGCCTGCCATCAAGTTTTTAACAAAAGAAGCCTTGAAGCCCACAGAAATTAGCTATCGGATGGTCTTAGTGTATGGCAATGAGGCACCTAAATTACCGTCAGTGGAAATGTGGTCTGCTTTGCTCGCTGGTGGACACTGGTGGACACTGATGAGGTGTGGACACTCGACAACAAATGCGATGTTGTGGCAAAGATTGTTATACATTCGAACAAAGGCTGTCTAGATAGCGGAGAAAGTGAGCATTGCAGTGAATAGCGTCAAAATTAATTTTACAGGAGAAGTTGAATTTATCCAAGGCCTGCGCGAGTTGTGTGCCAAAAGACCTGGCAAACGTGCGAAGAGCTGTTTGAGTTCAAAGGAGCTTTTGACAAGGATCGCGGCTTATCCAGATGATTTTTATGAAAGAACGGTTATGCATGATGAAGCCAGGACTCACCACTTTGATCTGAGTCAAAACACGAATCGATACAGTGGCTGCCAAACGGTGCACATCCGCCAAAAAATTTCGCGTTCAGCAGTCATTGGGGAGGTCATGGCAACAACCTTTTGGGATTGCAATGGAGTGTTGAGGATTGATTATAAGCCAGCCAAGACCACAATCACTAGGCAATACTTTGCTGATATTATATGCCGATTGCGTGAAGCGATAAAATCGAAACGGCGCGGCATGATGAAAGAGAAGGTGCTGCTGCTGATTGACACAAAGCGCGCGTTGCTAAGGCTGCCATTGATGAATGAGGATTCAAACAAATTGATCATCCACCATACAGTTCAGACCTGGCACCCAGCGATTACTACCTATTCGAAAAACCCAAAAAAAGTTTATTGGAGGGGGGAGGAAAGATTTTCGAGTGATGAGGAAGTGAAACCAGCGACTGAAGCGTTTTTTGAGTGGTGTGAGTAATATTTCTTTTTACGGGTATGCACGCCTTGCAAAAAAGTTTGAACAAGCGCATTGGTCTCAGGGGATGTTATGCCAAAAATGAATAAGCATGGCATTGTGCAGTTTCAATTAAAATGTGGTCAGTCTACAAACTTTTTGAACTCCCATCGTATCAGCAATCACATTTGAATAGGGAAATGAAGTTTTTGGGTATACCCGGCTGGAAAAGCCTTTGCCTATGTCTATAACATCAAGGCTGCACCAATAATAATACCCTCGACCACCATTCACGATACCATTGGAAAACAGTCTCAACTAGCTTTAAAAGTCATAGGCACCCTTATATTCCTTCACCAGTAGCGAAGGTTCCGACAGGAGCGTTTCCAGCACAATATGACTTTGCAAGCAGTACCTTTTGTGAGGACTAGACGCATACTACATTATAGTATCGGTGTGTATTTACAGTGGTTATTTCTTTCAAATGAATCCTTCTATAGTAAAGCCTGCCTCTGAATCCAAAAGTTATGCAAGAAGTGTTTGTTCTTAGGATTGGTGAAAAATTTTGCTGAAGACTAGCGTACGTATACAGACCCTAGTCCCTTTTAGACCTGATACTGTGAGGTTTTCTATTATTTGATCGCTTTAGTGAGAAATATGAAGGAATGCTGTGTTATAAGGATTTATGAAGGATTAGGAATAAGAAAAGATGAAAATTCGGTCATGCCTATAATAAAAAGTCTTTATCGAAATATTTTCACCCAGTCACATTTACACCAAAGTCCCCTAATATTTTGGAGGGACTCGTGCAAATTTTCCATCTCAAGGAACTTCAGCTGCCGCTAACAAATTCCGTTCAAGTCGGGTCGGGTCGGTTAAACCTAACCTGATCCGGTGTCCACTGACAGGATCTTTTACGATACTTTCGTTCGCACGAATTTCTTCGCTCATAAAATCCCGTGCTACCTTCCTACTGTAGTTTTTTTATGATTTTTTCCAATATCTGTAACAAGATGAGCTCTGGCTCCAGGAAAAAAATTCTCAAAATCGTTCAAGCATTACAGATACATGTGAGCCAAACCAGTGAACAACTTTTTAATTTTGTCATCGATAATAATTTAGTTCACGAAAAAAGGCACTGCAAAAAATTGACCAAAAAATTTTCATTGCTTTATCAAATGTACACTAGAAGTAAAATAAACGCTGTAAAAAGGTAATTTTTGCCCTTGCTTGTAGTTATCGAATGATTCTGTGCACTAACGGTACTGTTGCCCAGCGTGCTTGAAGTAGCAGAGACTCGAGGGGCAAAGGCAGTAGTCGGACGTTTAGTGGGGGGTTCAGTCACATTCGAAAGCTTGTTTAGGTTCTGTAGAGCGTCCCGACAAGGACCTGGTATTGGCGTATTGGGCGGTATCTTGTCTTTATAGATGCTTAGAACATTGTTGATTCTATCAAAAACTGTTTTATTGCATATTTTTGTTTCAACTGCATGTTCTAAGCAGTTGAGGTAACAGTTCAAGGTCCTGAAAGAGATCACCATTTTTGTGCAACTTCTAGAGCTATTTATGCTCGCTTACTCGCAGTAACTTGAAATAGTACCAAGTATAGCAAAAATTTGAAACATATCTTTTTCAGTTAACGGCCCCACGGCCTTCATTAATTGGTCAAACGCTTGGGTGTGGTTGCAATTATTATCACACTCGTCGGACATTTTTTCGCATTCGTTTTTGGTTGCGCCAAGAGAGAAACCTACAAAAGGGGGTGGGGTCAGCAGCTAATTGTAAGCCTAGGGTCAAACTAATCCTTACTTTTCAATGCGATCAACACCGACAGAACTATAATATAGGACATGCTGCTTAAATCCATGGCAGATCTGATAATTAACAAGGGCTGAGTTGGTCAAGCAGTAGTCAAGTTAGTCATAAAACATATACTGTAACGACGTAATAACGACCAATCGTAATAAAAAAGTAATGTTGTCTCTAAGTTTAGGCACAGGTTGTCTCGATCGACAACATCAAGCGTGTAAATTATTGTGATATACTGGCACCTCGCCTTACTCTACAAAAAATGCGCGCAACGTCGAAATTTCAGTATGCATAAGGACAGGCAAAACGTTGCGGTTCGTTACGATGCGAGCTTCAAATAGATCACCACTCGATTTATATAGCTGGAATTCTTTAGCGCTTCTACCTAACTGGCTTTGATGCAGTTGGCTGAATGCATCTGGCTTCATCAACTTGTTTTCTTTCTACTCAGTAGATAAAGTCGTACAAGTGATTTAATTTTACCTCAGGACACAGGTGAGTGAGGCGAACTTCCTCACTCAGACCTCACCCTGGAGATCTGGGGAATATCCCGCGGACTACCAACTAACCACCACAACGAAACTCTGTAGCTACAATGTGACGAGCGAATATGTAGGGGGTAGGGGGTGGGGTGGGGGGGGGGGTAGGAAGGCTAGAAACCTGAATGTAACAGCGCATGGTGTCATGTCACCACGTGTGAATAGGTTCGGTTCGAAATGGGAGCCGAACCGAAAGAGGTGGAACGAAATTTTGGTTCATTGCACCAAACCAAAATTGTTTCGGCTGAATGGCACACGAAGCACTTTGTGTTGCGCAATCGCGGATCAATATGATTTTTGAATATAGCCCCAGGGCCAATATAATTTCGATTGGGTCTGACGTGAGAGCCAGCGCCCAGAGCCTTTCCCACGCAGCAGAAAACAAGCAGCTGAACACTTGCCCAGCCTAGCCTAGTGGGAATGAAGAGTGCTTGCGAGAGAACGTTAAGCGTTTTAATTAGAATTCATACATTATTTCCAAAAAAGTCTGTTATGACAGACTCGAAACTTTTGGACCAGCCTATGCAAAGGCTTAGGATGCAGTGCAGGCCAACGCAGTGGAACCAGGGCTTAGGATGACTGGTCTACTCGGCCACAAGGAAAGGAGAGGTGGCCTGCACTGCACAGTGTATAATCACTCGCACACAGAGGCTTGCCGATTTCAGAATCAAATCCAACATGCTTCTGTGCTGTGTACTGCTGCTGTTTAGACAGGCTCCCCGAATGCAGCTGTGCTGTTCCACACTAGCAACCTGCATTCTGTGCGCTAAAACTGTAGCGCTGCGAGGGAAGTGATATGGCTTACCGTTACATGTCTGAACCTCGAGAAACACTCTCAACGATCCTTCCTCTCATCCTTCCAACTTTATGTTCATGCTCATGCTTTATCACATCAGTAATGAATCGCTCGAGTATGAAGGGACACATAACACAAAATGATTTTCCTGGCCGCGGCTTGAACATTACCTACTAAGAGCATGTGCGCGCATAGCCTGAGAGTTAGACACACTCCTAGCCCACTGGCAGACCACAAGCACAAGATTACAGGATCCTTTGCTCGCTGATAGGGTCAGTCGTCGTGCTGATATTCACGCAGAAAAAGCAGCTTCTGCTCAGACATTTTTCCTAAACCGTGATTGCGCTAAGCAGTGGCCGAGTAGACCAGCCATCCCAAGCCCTGGTTCCACTCTGTGCATTGGCTGGTCTAAAAGTTTCGAGTTTTTCATAACAGACTTTTTTGGAAACAATAAAATCCTTTTCATTTTTCTGCTGCAAACTAGTTTGGCCAAAAACACTTGTTCCTGCATAGATCAACTGAGAGAATCGAGTGACTATACGCCTTCTTCCAAAACTCAGAAAAACATAAACATAAAACGGAACGTGAACCCCGGCTCTTACAGCTACTGCACATATTTTTCGAAAATGTACTTCGACATATAGGCTGCAGGAAAAACAACGTAATTACTTCTTCTACGCCTCTATCATATCAGATACCTAATCTTCGATTGCGGAGAAAATTATAAGGCTATCCCCATATTCCTTGTCCACAATAACGTTCCTCTGTCTCGTGGAAAGAAGAGAAACGAAACCAAAATTCTAACCCGTGAAGGAGCCGAACTGAGAGCCTCGTGGTCGCAAAACAAACGTGGTGTGGGAAACCCACTCTGCCATCTGGCGGCGGCATTCAATCGGGTACAGCAAACCCATCTTCATGAGAGGCTAGTCAATCAATGGTGGCACGCCTCAACCCGTTCAGTTGATGTTCCTAAACCCCGTGAAAACTAAAAAAACACCAGCGCTCGCGTTTACTGGACAGTCGATAACTACGAATGCCTGATCCAAAAAAGTTTGCAATGCTTTGCATGCTTGTCCGCGTGTTTTGCAAGATGAGCCGGATCTGCAATCGTGTCAATTTTTATCGAAATCTATCCAGTAACTGACAAGCGATGGGTACAAAAAGCCAAAACAGTGACTATTTTAAGGAATAACTTTTCTGGAAATCGAAGCTTCAAAAAAATGACCGTCAAAAGGCAGGGTCCGAAAGTTTCAGCTTTCAGAAAAACTAACATCGACCTCTCGTTGTTGACCGAGGCTTTGTCTGTTTGTTTAAAAATTGGGGAAAGATGGTTACTGATGACTTCTAAATTGCTTGAAGTGAGAGACACTGATGATGATACAGTGATTACGAATTTCGCGCAATATAATCAGAGGCTGAAGTTGAAATGATGCAGCAGTTTGTCAATAAGTCTGTATTTTTCTATTTAGGATTCAATCTAGGAGTCAGCAGGGGCCAAACTAAAAAACCTCCATGAGACCAGAAAATGACCTGAAATAATGACAGAAAGAGCTACTCTGACCTGAATTTCCAAAATTTTGCCTCCGGCGGGGCGGGGGCACATCCCCGCCATGAACCCCACCCCCTCTCGGGCGCTTCGCGCCCTCGGGCGCTCGCAATCCGCTACCTCACTGATTACTGTCATTGACTTGAAATTTTTCATTCTGGCAGCCCCAAAAAAATCCTGGCTACGCCACTGTTTTCACTTGACAGTCGATAACTACGAGAATGACTGATCTAAGAAAGTTTGCAATGCTTTGCATGCTTGTCCGCATGTTTTGCAAGAGGGGTCAGATCTGCAATCGTGTCAATTTTTATCGAAATTTGTCCAGTAACTGACGAGCGATGGATAAAAAAGCCAAAAAAGTGACTTTTTTCAGGAATAACCTTTCTGGAAATCGGAGCTTCAAAAAAATGACCGTCAAAAGGCAGGGTCCGAAAGTTTCAGCTTTCAGAAAAACTAACATTTACAACTGTGCGACCTCTGGTTGTTGATCAAGGCACATGTTGTCTCCTCCTCCTCCTCCTCCTCCTCGTCTTCTCCCTTATAAGAAATCGCGTATTGTAAAACTCGACGACGGCCGGACGGATTCTGATAAAAATTGGCACGATTGTAGAATCGGCCGATTCTGAAAAGTGAGCGAAAAATCAAAAATTTTCGTATACCCGTTTTCGAGTAATTAGCCGTCGAAACTCGTCCTTTAACAGTAGGCGTCTGGTAGGCTGGTCTAAGCATATGAAATAATTCTCTCTTCTTGTCTGATAAAAAAATAGTACGATGTCATGCTTGAAATGTAGCTTCCTTTCATTTCCAATGATGGTGATTTGATATGCCGCATGCTTTTGTTGGGTAAAGTATCACAGATGTCAAAATTGAGGCTAAATTGCATAGCAAATACTAGTGCTTCAAACCGAAAAATTGAACTGGGTTTGAACCGAGCCGAACCGATTAGCGAAAACCGAAACCGAAAACGAGCCGAAACATTTAGAACCGATCCGTCCGTGATGGATGAAGGTATGAAGGTACGAGTATGTGGAATCTGAACAAGCTCACCTTTTCACATTTATTGGCGGACCTCATTTCAAGGCCTGAAGGGTATTTTTGAACAGACACGCCGTCGACGAGACAAAAACGGAAATTAAACATACGAACTCCCATGATGAAGAAAGGGGCTTCAATTTCATGAGGAGTGCTTACTATTTTCTGATCCCGCTGATACAAGCTCATTCGTTCAAATTTATAAAAGAAGATGAAATATTCTATTTGTCATGAGAATTTTTACGAAGACCATTACGAGATCTTGCTTTTTATGTGAATTTCTGAAGCAACTGAAATTTCGAGTCCCTAGTTCGTGTCACGCACTCACGCATTTCACGCATTTTTACTGTTTTTTTATAAATTGCTTGAAAGCGTAAAGAAATTTATCATTTGTAATTTTTCTCAACCTTATGAAACAGTACGTTGGTCTGTTATCTGGCAATTAGTGAACAATATCAACATGGTTAATGAAACAGTTCTTGTTCAAGCCACCCCAAGCGTCACGTTAGCTGAGCGTTATTTTCAAATTGCAGTCTATATTGTCTTGACCACAACAGCATTTACGGGTAATATTTGGATGGTGCTGGGTATTATTCGATCGAAAGATACTGAATCGCGTTTTTATTTTATCCTGATTTTTCTTTTAATATCTAGGGCATTAATCTGCGTTCAACTATTTTGTCTGGTTTTATATCGTCTTTTGAGAATTTTGGAATTAGTCAATATGCCGCCTCGTATTGTGTGCAGCACTCTAGCTGTCTTTGTGTACCCTGGCTTGCTTGAAGTTGTACTTTTGAATGGGTTAGCGATTGATCGTGGACTTGCACTTTTTGCTGTTAGTTTTTATCGAAAATTATCAAAGAAGCAAGTGGTTAAATGCTGCGTTGTTGTTTGTATGCTAATTCTTATACTCAAAACTGGTTTATTATTTGGCCACCCATCATTGTTGACACCAGTGCAATGTTTTTCTATTTTCGATGCCATAAACAAAGAAGCAACTTTGTTTAGTCAACATTTCGAATTTGCTCTACTTTTGTTCTTATTAGCACTGTATATCATCATGTTGATATGTATCAGAGTCAGGGTTCGAAACCTTCGCTCTCAACCAAACAGCGATGCTACATTGTCGACTATTAATCGACAAATGGCGTTGATGCCCACATTGCGTAATATCGTCATAGTTCATTGCGTTTGGACATTATCATCGCGAGCAATGTTGACTGTTAGCGTTTTGCCAGCCGCAGCGACATATTCGGCGCGGTTGGTGTTATATGCTGGTTGTTTTGTGGCATCAGAATTATTTGTGAATGTTATTATTTTATTCTTCACAAATAACGATGTGAAGAAAGCTGTCTTAAATTTATTTTGGGGAGATACGGTTCAATCCATTCAGACGCAACAGCATCGCGCCGGTGCTGCACTGTGACAATAGATTTCTGTCACTATGTCACTCCGAGGCTGCGGTCATGGTTTATGGCTCGTATTGTACCGGAAGGTGAACAATTTATATTTTTTCGACTGGTCACTGGACGATCACCACTAATGCCAGTGGCTCGGGGCCCTGTGGGACCTAATAGAGTCCGTTTTATTCTGTTTTCCGTATCATTTTTATTGAAATTTTGAAATTGAGTTCGACAAGAAAATTTTCGCAACAGCAGGTCTCTCACTATTTATATATCACAAACCTTTGTCCTGCCAAAAAATTTATTTTTATCCACTCGCCATCTTTTAAAATCACCCCGATTTTTTTCCATGCCAATATAGCTTTGGCGAATCGCAATCCATAGCCTTAAGAATCGTGTATTACAGAAGAGTTCACTTCGACCTTATGGTCACCCACATGCTCGAGTTATTGTTAGCTCAGGTCGCGAACGCATTATTCCAAAAAAGATCTGGTATGACAGACTCAAAACTTTTAGACCAGCCAATGCACACAAGACTTACAATTAAGATGGCTGGTCTAATCGGCCACTGCAAACGCAACCATGGTCAGCAGGCTGATTTTTCTGCATTAATAACGTTAGCAGGCACCACTGAGCAACGAGCAGGTAGATCGTGTAAAGATCAAGCTCATGGTCTCCAATCTACAGTGTACATAGTGGGATAGAAGTGTGTGCCTCTCGGGCTAGGTAGCGAGTGTTTGACTGCGTTACTACAAGCACCCGCCATGGTGCTCCGCTTCGTACAGTTCTAGTACCCTGTAGTCTTCAGACCCTGCATGGGTGCCCATACCCGCCCCCCTACCCGCATTCGGCGGGTAGGGGGACGGGTTTGGGTGAGAGACGACGGGTACAGGTATTCGTTCTTGTTTAATTTTGACCTGCTCGCACTAGCCAAGCCGCTTGACTAGAGTGAGCAGGTCTACCGACGCGATGACTTGACCAGTGTCCTTACATGGGGATTACAAAGAGATGGCCCAAATTTATAGATTTCCACCTTGACAAAGAGAGTGCAGTGTCCTTGCTGTACTCGTACCTTCAAATGCTGCGGAAACAAAAAAATGACTTTTCGAGGCTACGCCCGCTCTGCTGACAATGCAAAATCGCAATGTTTCTTATCTGATAAAAATTCCAGCTTTTTATATTCTCTGTATGCGCTGGTCTATCAAACAAGTTGCTGGCAATAAAACGATAATAATCTTGATAATTTTTTAAGCTGGCTGTCACCAAGTAGTTTCAATGCTGTTTCATGTCAGTAGTTGAAAACGCTTTGACACAAAAGCTTACAGTAAAATGTTGCTTTCAATTTGTGTATGCTTTGTAGTGATTTTGTCATTTGCCTGTATTTGGTGGCATTTTACAGTACCAGATAATCTTCCACCAGGCCCCCTCGGGCTCCCTTTCTTCGGTTCCATGTTCAGCACCTGGAAAGCATGTAATCTTCATGGAAAACTGCACGAGTGGACGAAAATTTATGGCCCAGTGTATAAATTTTATGTCGCTGATAAACTGGTGCTAGTTTTGGGTAGCTGGGATATGATTTATGAAGCCTTAGTCAGACAGGGTGATGTCTTTGCTGGCCGACCGACGATGCAAGTGACCGCGGCTCAAGGTTGCTGCCCTGGCATTGGTGAGAGCTCATGCACTTGGGAAACTAGATTTTTTTATAAAATCCTACTCTAGGCCTCATCAGTTCAGAAGGCGAGCTGTGGCGAATCCAGCGTCGATTCGCATTAGCCACACTGCGCGATTTCGGTATTGGACGCCCAATCATGGAACCAAAAATCAGGGACGAAGCTCAATATTTACTCGACGCGATGAAAGCACAGAGAGGACGCGCGTTTGATCCAAGCGCCCTTATTAATAGCGCTGTAGCGAATGTCATCTGCGCATTGGTTTTCGGGAGGAGATTCGAATACAACGATGAAAAATTCAAGAAGTTGCTTTGCAATCGTACGACTGGAAGTGACGTCAGTTTCTTGACTCCACACCTTTTGTCATCGAGGGTGGCCAGGATTATGGCCCTAGTGCCACAGGTGAGATTTTCGCCCCTTCCCAAATTCCGCATGAATTCCACATGGTTCCATGTACATAGCTCCATACTGGGAATGCGTGGAACAGGAATCTGGGTTTTCCAATGGATAGGGGGAATGCTAGTTGACTCTAACTTGCCATCGATTAGGGTCCATACTGGGGTTCGAACCCGCCTGGCTGACTGTCTCACTTGGCCGTCCAATGTATAAGTAATGTTGTGAGCATGATGCCAGCCGTGTAGTGACCTGATAAGATGGCCGACCATCTCACTTTACTGTCTCACATACACCGACCATCTCACGCAAAAGCACCAATCCTTTAAGGATGCATGAGCAGCCCTGTATGCATTTTCCTTTAAATGTGCCTGACAATATTAATAATTCTATCACAGAAACTGAGCACCTCACAGTCAAATTCACAGTCAGCATGAAATCACTCACAGCGTCCCTAACAAGAGCTCGAAAGCGCAGGTATTGATCGGTTCCCATAAGCGAAGGTGGTATCGCCCAATTTTCTGGGAGCAGTGCACGTCTTCTGAGCAATGCAGCCTTTGCATCAACAATCTGAGCATGCCTGGGTCGTGGCCTATCGTGTTAAGGCGTCTGCCTCTCACGCTGGGTGCGCACTTATAGAGGAGGGCTAGACTACCGCCTTGGTACAAAATGATTGTCAAATATGTCCCTTAGCCCTCGAGTGCGCCTTGTGGTGCTTGGCTTTGGACAAAGTATGACATCTGCTGATCGACTCTGACATTCGTGCAATCTCTTTTCCTTAGTTCTTCGCGTCGCTAGAGCTGTACTATTCCGACCTTGGATGCGTTGTGTGCCTACAGTCCCCAATGGAGGGAGGTATTAAGCGCTGGATACGACTTTCAGAAATCATTTGAGGCGGCTGTCATACCCTCAGCTCGATTATGGTGCAAGGGCCTGGCTGCCCATGCATTGCAGGATGTTGCCTTGCCTTTTAAGAGGTGCTTCCAACGCAAGGGCAACACAACGCAACATGTTTCTGCTTTCCGCTGATTCTTCAATTTCTCATTTTGACAGGCGGCCAACTCATCGTCAGATTAGTCGGCCAAGTGATTCAGTCGGTCACTCTTCAAGATCAGGCATAAATTAGACGGTCACCTGAGAGAGTCGGTCAGATGCAAAAGATGGCCAAGTGAGAAAGGCGACAGTCGGTCAGGTCGGCATGCTCTTGGCATACATCCCATATGGGATGTATGCCAAGAGCGCTCGCTAGTCGCAACTCCGCGAAGTCGACGATTATCTAATGGGAACCATACCCAGCCCATGCCCTAAGAGGGGACCCGGACTCAAAGGCCTCTTGCCCCGTAAGGCCTCTCCTCGTCTATGGGCCCCAAACGAATGAAGGGTGAGTCACCCACTGCCAGGCGTGCAAGGCGCAGAGAGAACTTCAGACGGCCAGAGTTAAACTCAGGGTCGACTGGCTTCCAGCTCTGCCAAGCAAACTGTGACACACGCCTTTAACCGCTGCATCAACAAAGGCGGCTGCTAGAGTCTACTGTACATACATGTATTAAAAAAGGCTAATCAAAAATATAACAATAAAATCCAAAAAAAGTGAATCGCATTTTTCTAATCTGAGATCAGGAGCTTTCCTACATTCAGCGAAAAGTAGATCTCAAGAGCTGAAACGAAAACCTATTGTAATGCAGGCGAAAGAATTCTCAAAGCAAGCTGAAGAGATGGCTAATTTCGTACAGCAAGAGATACACGCAACCATGCACGACTTCGACCCGACAGTCGACGATCCGACCAATTACGTCCAAGCATTTTTCCAAGCAAAGTTAAATCGCACTGAAAACTGGACATTCACTGATCAGCAACTGTTGACCAGTGTAAAAGATCTTTTCATAGCCGGCACTGATACGACAGCCACCACACTCCAATGGGCAATTTTCTACCTTGCTCATTTTCCAGAATGGCAAGAAAAAGTATACGATGAAATTCAAACCCAAACTGAAAATTGCATGCCAGCTTATTCGGATCGAACTAAGCTTCCTTTGACTGAAGCCGCAATCATGGAGACACAACGCATGGCTAATCTGCTGCCTTTTGGCGTCAGACGTCGAACGATGGTCGACACTGAACTGAACGGATACAACATACCAAAGGACACTGTGGTCGTGCCTCTTCTCACAGCAGTCATGCGAGATCCAATAGTTTATCCAAATCCTGACAAATTCGACCCTTCCAGATTCATAAACACACATAAAGGGGAAAAGAGTGCTGAATTAGCACATTTCGTACCCTTTCAAGCAGGTACGTTTTTCAAGATTTTTGTTGATCTCTTTTGACTTGAGCGCCATGAGTACCCGATTTCTGTTGTGATGAGCGATATCAAGCCCCGTGGTGAGCTGTCAGGGGCTGTCTCACAATGTGCGTCGCAGGGGCGAGCGAAGAACGCGAGGGTAGGCTCAAAAGCTTCGCAATTCTGATTTTACGGCACAAAGTGAAAAATGATTCCAACTAGTTCATCTAAAAAATTGTTTTGAATAGAATCAGTCATCGAGCAATCCCGTGGAATTCCGGATTCAAGTTTTATTTAAAAGCATTTATCTTATTTATATTTATGCAGTGTTACTCTTTCAGGCAAACGCATTTGTCTGGGTGAGTCTTTGGCAAAAATGGAATTATTCATTGTCTTTACAGCCTTTATTTACTATTTCGAATTCAAGTTTTCATCATTCGAACCAGTTCCAAATATTGTTGACGAGAAATTGTCTTTTATTCGGGCTCCACCAAGATACAAAATTCATGCTTTGCATCGTCATGAACAATAAGTCTTTTACATTCTTTGCTGACGGACGAAAAATTGATATTTTTTTGTCGTACTGCATGAAAATAACTGATTCAAATAGTTTTGGGCGCAACCATTGAATTGTTTCTTACCTGAATCATTTTTGTGTAAATCGATATCATAAATGTGTGCTGTACTTTTTCTTTCATGCCTCTTTATTGCAATCATTATTTGTTCGCAAAAGATCGAACAACACCCTTGCTGATGTTGCCCATTACTGCACCGCGCATTTATGAAAAATTCCCACTCTCCTCGATACCCTTTCTTTGGTTCCACTTAAAGCATGGGTCCCATTGGACGTGACACAAGTGTCAGTTTAAGGAAGAGGTCATAAATATTCGGCATGTCAAAAAAAGTTGCGGCCGCGGTGGTGCAGCGGCTCGGCATTTGTCTCTTCGTATTGCTTGCGAGCGAGTGGCTAGACTTGTCCCGGGTTCGATACCCGGTGATGGAGGTCGGTTTGCCAACCATAAACCCTCGGTGACCTTACGCGCCAGGCTGTGGGTCTGCCATAGGCAAAACGGGCTTCGGCTCACAAAAATTTGAAAAAAAGCCTCTATGGTCCAGCGAATATCTCCGTTCGCACCATACTCATACGTACCAATATTTCATTCATCGCTCAAGCAAATACATGCTCTTAAGGAACGAGGGACAAGAAAAACATACACAGATTAAAAGCGCGATGTAGAAATGTCAGAATGAGAACCTGATCAACCCAAAAAAATAGTCTCCGTGGGCACAGCATTCCATAAAACGGTCTACGAATATATAAAGTTTTGTTTATATGACTCAGTCAAGTGCTCACGGACAACCAGGTGATGGGCTTCGCACGTACGAGCTCGCACGAAAATCAGATTTGTGAATAAAACGGGCATTTCCAAAATCATGAATACCATGGTAAAATTTATAAAACTGAGACGGTTTCAAACGTTCCCTTCTCTCAAAAAGCGTCCACCAACCAGCTTTACGCAAGGCATCAGAATAAGAACTGGTAAAATCATTCAATACTAACCTAAGCGCCTATCTTTAAGCACGTTCCAACTGGTCAATAATCAGCCTTTAACAGGATCCCATGCTACGCAACCATATTCTAAAATTAATCTCATACATGAATCGTAAACCTTCGTAAAAACAGTTGGCGGTGCATGTCTCCCCAGTTTCCTCCTAAGTGCATAAGGAACCTCATCGTGGGCCTAATGAACGTTCAAAAAAACTCCAACCACAAATTTGTTAGCCTTGGAATTCAATGCGTCGTAAACGAGCTGCGATGCATTTATGAAGGCAGAGTTCGTCCCTCTCCTTTCGCAGAATCCATGCTGATTGCTCTACAGATTCGTTGTTGAGCGAGTCAGACGGTCCATATGCTTTTCTTATAACTTTGATAAGACAGACAGCAAAGATATCGGTCGATACGAGTCGATACAGTTCTTATCACCAGGTTTAGGGATCGGATCGACTTTCCTCCTCTCCCCTCTTCCCTATACTAATTCATCACATGATCGTCAATCTTGTGCTGCATGCCTAGAATCAGCCCTGTTTTATAACGTGTCGAACATTACCGAGCCAATGCTAAATTCTGACGCACATAGTCTACTTTGAGGGCGAATATCTTGCTGTTTCTCAAGCTTCAGTTTGAGCCATTTTCGGGCTCACGAAACCGGCGTGATCGCTCGAGATCACGCCGATTGAGGTGATTTTCGAGCGATCATCAGGCACTGTTGGACCACATTGGCATTGGATGGCTATTTTTACCGCATGCAGAGAAGATCAAGACGGAAAAAAGGGAGAGGGCCTATAAGTCGCCCTTTTTTAGCTATAATTAAGGACTCTATCTGAGAAGTGTTCTCTTCTGAAACGCAACGTGCATGTATAGATATAATAGGGTGCTTGAATAGAAAAAGGAAGAACAGTTCATGTCTTTCTTTCCTTCCCTCAATTTAACTCGATTTTCTTCAACCTTTATGTCAGATCCACAAAATGTAGAGAAACAGTATTTCAAGTGATTTCACGCGCTTACTTGCCAAATCTATGTGGTATCGTCTAATCCTAACCCTAGCCGACCGAATTTCCATTTGTTGAACACTGGCATGGGAATTGGCCCAAAGATTTCGAGCAGCTGATGACAGTACCGCCCAAACTTTTACATCGACTGGCGCAAAGTCTACAATCGCTGAAGTGGACCAAAGCTAAAAAATATTGTGTGAAACATAAATCTAACATATCCAAGAAATAAAAGATGCTTACTGAGGGCACGTTTTCTATCGTTGTGCGGCACCGCGCAAACCATTGCCAGCATAAAAAATAGGAATGAAATCGTTCCTTTCATTTTCTCCAACGTCCTTGAACTCCAATTGATTAGGGCTTCGAAGCTTCAACTTATAAACAGTCTATCATTAAAGACACCGCCATGTCGGGAAAACTATCAATGATTCTTCTTTAGTATTTGTGAAACCTGCTCGTATTATATTTTTTAGTGCACATAAGCTCAGTGAACAGGTGAATATATTCGCACCAGTATTTTCCTTTCGACTTCTGCCCTTTTTAAAATAAAGCTTCGTGAATCCAAAAAACGGTTCACAGCCGGTATGACTTTTGCGATTCTGGCGTCATTCATTTTGGCTGCGCCGACTTCGCGTCCGCCAAAATAGCGCCATGTGTATGGAGCGCGCAAGGATTTGGCATCGACTCATGCTGTGTCAAGCGATTTGGCTGTTACTGTTTTAGCGATATAAAACTTTGGCGCCTAGATCAGAAAGCGTGGATGGATTTTTATGCGGCACAAACCCGTGCTCTTCGCTCTTTGCAAAATCAGCCATGTTGTGACAGACGCTGTTGCCTTGTCGGTTTTTAACTGCTTGTAATCAATTTTTTTTAAGAAGTGACTTCGCACATGTACCCTACGTTTATTATCGGTATCATCCCTATCTTTGTAAAACTGGGGAAGTCTCCAACCCTTACAGTAAGACATGATTTTTAAATGCGACAGCAACCTGCACAGTACATTATAAATTAGAGACTGGGGGGGGGGGGGGAAGGGGGAGAGTGAAGAGTCAGTAGTTATCGCTGGGGAGCACACATAACTGGGGAGCCATTTTGGGGAGCACACATGGGCTATAGGCAATGCTTTAAGGTACCCCTGTGCAAAACATACTCCTGTAGAGAACATAACCCTGTACAAAATATACTACTGCACAGAATATGGCCCTGTAAAAAAACATATTCTTGTACGGAACATAGGTAGGCCAATGTAATGCAGACTGCCTCCATTTCCAGACAGGCGACTCCGCCCACTTTTTTCGCCCTCCCACCCAGTTCTGACCAAACTGAATCTTGACTGAGGTGGTGCCTTTTTTTATGGTATCCCAGTGTCCACTGTCATCCTCAGAGGTTAAATCGAATGCAAAAAAGAAGTGCGAAGTTTCAAAGTCCCCGCGTGTTATGCCATTCCCGAAATTGTCATGGGCTATACCCAAAGCTTGAAAAAATGGAGTGTATGCTTGCAGAAAATGATGATTGTTGGAATCCAAGCAAAATGGATGAGCAGGAAATGTTTGTCCGCCAGCTGTAACTTTCATCGACTGAATAGCGTATGGTTGAAACACAAATGAACTTTTAGTGCCATGATAAGCGTCCTGATCGCAGCAGCAAATGATCATTCGGCGGGGTATCTGGCCTTGAAAAATGCTGTTGATAGGTGTGGAAAATGTGGATTCCAATGCCCATAAACGCCATTGGTAAAACATTTTTTAAACAGGCCAAACTGTATTTGAACTCGAAGCTGGTGATAATTATCACTTGCGCGCCTACTTGGAAGCTGAATTGAATTATGGTTCTGGCGCGAAATCATTGTTTCTAAGCTCGGCTTTGTATGCGAAAGAAGCTGGTGCCAAAGCTATTGTGAATTCTGAAAATAACGCTGGTTTTTACGACTGGGCTAATCGGTTCGCAAACAGTCAGCGGGTCGAATTTATGGCCCTGCTGCACGTGGACCTTCCAGAAATTCTTTGAGAAAGCGCTGTCTGAAAGGGCACATTTAAATCTCATTCTAGGTAACAATAACAAAGGCAGTTGACCCACCTCTACCTCTCCTTCTTGCGACTGGGGCTAAGCCTTCTTTTAGAGTTAGAGTAGACGGTAGACGAACTCGAAGATGATTACTTATCACTCGCCCACTGTCTTATTCGCTACCTCCTATCCCCATTGTCTGCGTATCAGACATCAGTAGGTACCTTGAACATGGCCAGCACATGCTCGCTTCCTCCTGTCCCCTTTTCCTTATACTAATTCATCACATGATCGTCAATCTAGTGCCGCGCTGCATGCCTAGAATAAGCCCTGTTTCATAGCGCGCCGAACAGTACCGAGCCAATGCTAGATTCTGACGCACATAGGCTACTGTGAGAGCGAATAAGTTCGCCGGGCGAATGAGCTTCGGTTCGAGCCATTCTCGGGCTCACGAAATCGGCGTGATCTCTGGTGATTATAGAGCAATCAGCAGGCACTGCTGAACCACATAGGCATTGGATGGCTATTTAGACCGCATGCAGAGAAGAGCAAGACGAAAAATAGGAAAAGGGCCTATGAGTCGCCCTTTTTGCTGCCATCAAGGACACTATGTCTGAGAAGTGGTCTCTTCTGAAACGCAACCTGCAACGATAGATATCATAGGGTGTTAGATAAAAAAAAGGCAGAGCAGTTTATGACGACACTGAAAATTTTCCCACGTTTGTCTTTCCTTCACTCAATCCATCGCTTGCGGTTAGTGTTCGCGCCCATTTCCTGATATGTAAACTTGTTTCCTGTTTTATTCGGTAATAGACAAAAAATGTAAGAGGTGCGCTGAGTAAAGTAAATAAAAACGGATTGTTGGCATCTTGGTTCCATCACGTGCTGTCCCTGTGGCATAAACCCCGTTCTCGTTCACGCGGTTCACAGGAAGCCGTTTTTTTGAAACGTGGTCAGATACAAAATTGTTTTCAGAATTGACGAAAGTAAGTTGATGATCAAAATGGGTGAGTAATATAACTTTGAGTTCTTGGTTTTCAGCACGTAGATGTATTGCTGCTTCGTCAAAGGATGTGGTAGTAAATATGGTAGTAGCGCGCGGTGGGATTTCAAAAGTCCCAAAAAACCTGACGAAGAGGGAAGCTGGGATCAAACACATTGGTCGAGCAACGCCGCCGTCAGGTCACTGGAACAATGTGAGAATATGTTCTCGACGCTTTGTCGATTGCCGACCGACCAAAGATAATCCGTATCCTGCTATACACATGGGGGGGGGGGGGGAATGACGGACAATTAATCAGGCACAGCGATATTCGTTGTGCACCCCAAGTGGACGAAGTAGTAGAAGTGATCCCTGGGAATCCCTGGGAATCGAAATAGTCGAGAAGTTAAAAATGACGATAGCTTAGTTGCTTGTGCCCTCCTGAACTTGGCTGTCAGGCCAGTACAACAATTGGAAGCCATAACTTTTCGTCAGTCCTGGCTTCGAGAAAGATGAAGATAAAGAAACTGAAGGTAAGACTGAGTGAATCTTAATGGCCTTGTTGAGACTGGGTGACTGGGGACCTGTTGGCCGTGAGCAATGAAGCTGCATTGAGATGAGGGCTGTAAGAACTACTGCACGTACTCTAAGAGAGAACTGTGAGGCTTTAAAAAATGCATGGTTAGGCCTCTCCAGTTTCATAGGCTACTTCACACTCGTCAGTATATCGGCACTACGGAGGCACTTTGGTGCAAAGGATTGAAAATCTTTCAAAAACTCATAACTTGTGTATCTTTTCAGTTTCTCCCCGCTAGCTAGTAGCCGCTTACGAAAGCTAGTAGCTAGTTGACGCTTACGAAAGTCCTGCGCAAAAATCAACAGCACCGCCAAGATCAAATGGCCGAACCATCCGCCGTCACCACACAAACGGTTCAAGAAAGACGACGTTCTATTGGCTCTGGAACTGGATACGGGGGAAGTCTAAGATCATTGCATAGCTAGTGCTAGAGAACAAGATGACGCGTTTGCTCGTCAGAGTGCGGCTTGTTTCCAGACGTCGTCGTCTCAAAATGGTGCGTCTATCTTCCAAGGACTTGACGCTCCTCTGAGAGACCAACCACCATAAGAAGAGCGGCGTCCTTTGACTACAATGGTGCCGGTTTGGAATGTGGACGTCTCTCATACTTCAGCACCACCGACTCCCCCTATCAGTAGATCAGTTTCTGACCGTAAGCCATTCACGTCGAAAAGCCGCGGTATGTGCATGGGCTGGTCGTGGTTTGGAGGCCATGACGTTCTAAAAGAGTACCCCTGGCATCCCAAATTTCAAGACGCTGGAAAATGTGCTCGAGGATATTGCGGAGGATGCAGCTAAGTTGTGTTTGTGGGAGGCGGCTGGCAGGAAGAGAAGGAAGAGAGCGCGAAAATAAGTGAGGCTTATGCATGCTTTATTAACCCCGATCCTACATTTTTCTGTTTGAAGGCTTGGTTTGTAAGAAGAATTTTTGGTCGTTCTGATACGCTTGCGCCGTAACTTTGAAAAATGTACACTTGGCCCACCTGTACGATGTCAGCGAATCGTAGATTTCTCGCCTGCTTTCAGTGTGGATCCCGTTTTTGTCGAGCAAGCTGAAATCGTGCGTAATGTGGGTGTATCGAGATTTGCAGCAACCAGTTCCATGCTTTAACCAATTTCCTCGATGTGTTGGCGTTTTAAATTGCTTCGAAGTTTTCATTGAAAAGCCGGGATCGAAGCTGGAGCAACAGGAATACTACAGTGAGTACAAGGATTCTCACACCATCAAGTATCTTGTGTGTACGTCGCACAACGGAGCACTCATGTATATATCGCCGGCTTATGCTGGCAGGACTTCTGATACAGCTATTGTGAAGAAGTGCCATGATAGCTTTTTGTTGGAGGTGACGAGGGGTGACTTGCTGCTTGCCGATGGAGGTTTCAGAGTTCGCGAGCTCTTGATGTTACAATATGGCGTACAGTTATTGATTCCGAAGTTTTTGACTGTGCCCCAATTATACAGAGCCGATTCGAATTTTGCAAGATCACTGTCATCCGCTAGGATCCATGTAGAGCGGGTAATGGGCTAGTTGCGTGTGTTTGAAATTTTGCGTGAGATTTGTTCCGTACATATGTTACATCTGATGGATGATGTCGGCGTAACTTGCTCAGCTATCGTTAATTTGAGTCAACCTTTTGTGAAAATGTGACTGATCTTTTCAAGTGTTTTGTTGGTCTCGTTTTCGTTATTTCTCCGTTAATTCGTCTGAAAAAGATCAGGTGAACTTTTGGGTCCTCCAGCTCCTCTAACTAATCCCTGAAACATTCAGCCACCCCTCATTTGTGGCAATATTCGAAGCTATTTCCACAAAACCGGCTGTTCCGCAACTGATTTTTCTCAAATTTATTATATGAACTCACAGAAAAGAAGCTTATCCTCAGTGTAGTCCACGTGAACGAGAACGAAGATTAATGAAAGAGGTACGTGGTGGAACCAAGGTGCCAACAATCGGTTTTTATTTACTTAGCGCACCCCTTACATTTTTTGTCCATTACCGAATAAAACAGGAAACAAGTTTTCATATCAGAAAACGGGCGCGAACACTAACCGCAAGCGATGCCTCTGTGCGATGCGATGCGCGAACACTAACCGCAACTCGATTTTTTTCAGCTTTACTGTTAGAGCCACAAAATGGGACAAACGGTTTGCAATTGATTTCACGCGTTCACTTGCCAAATCTATTTGGTATCGTCTAATCCTAACCCTAGCCGACCGAATTTAGATTTGTTGAACACTGGCATGTGGATATGCTGGAGGATTTCGAGCAAGTGGCGACAGTACCGCCCAAACTTTGACATCGCCTGGCGCAAATTCTACAATCGCTGACTTGGACCGAAGCTAAAAAATATTGTGTAAAACATAAATCTAACATATCCGAGAAATCTAAGATGCTTACTGAGGGCACGTTTTCTATCGTTGTGCGGCACCGCGCAAACCATTGCCAGCATAAAAAATAGGAATGAAATCGTTCCTTTCATTTTCTCCAACGTCCTTGAACTCCCATTGATTAGGGCTTCGAAGCTTCAACTTATAAACAGTCTATCATTAAAGACACCGCCATGTCGGGAAAACTATCAATGATTCTTCTTTAGTATTTGTGAAACCTGCTCGTATTATATTTCTTTGGTGCACATGAGCTTGGTGAACAGGTGAATAGATTCGCACCAGTATTTTCGTTTTGACTTCTGCCCATTACAAAATAAAGCTTCGTGATTACAAAAAAACTTGATAGCTACCTGTTTTTGACGAGCGGCCAAGCATGTAGAAAATACTGCCTGGGTTCGCGAAATTTATAAATGTATGGAATAAAATAAAACTGATTAAAATTAATATAATATAAATTCAAAAAAGGATATTCTAATAAACTTTGGAAGATCCTTATTCTCGATAGTCTCTATCCATGATCTTCTGGATAGAATCTATCCTTGAGTTCGCACAAGCGCGTAGCATATGGTAAAAAAGGAAGAGCCGCCGCACAAAGCGTCAGTGTGTGCGAGACTCCCAGAGACTGCCTAATACATAGTACTGAAAATAGACGGAGGAGGAGGACAAATGATCATGAGTAGCCTGCGGGGAAAAAGCGTCAAAAAAGCAGCCGTGCCCACCCAACAGATTGACTGAAAATTGTGAATTTGTGCGTGTCATGTGCGATGATATTTGAGATTGGCCTTTAAGAGTGTACAAAATGATGCAGAGCTAGGCAGTGTAGATAAGCTACTACATGGCTGATGAACTTATAACTAACCATGCAAGACTTTTAGTCCAATGCTCGCAGTAGTGCCCTGTGCATTTGCATGGGTCTGTGTTGTTACGTGACCAGTTTGGTTGCTGTTTGCTGCTCAGGGTGATGTGTTCGAGTATTATTATTACCGTAGGGTTCTACGCCAGATAAATGGACACTGTAAATGCAATTGCAAATTCTTTGTCTGGTCGATTTGGAGCAGAGCAAAGTCGCCGAGGAAAAGCAAAGTTGTCGTCGCAATTTCATAGCAAAGTCGCCGAGGCTGGACTTTGTCAGGAATGTTTTTGTTATATTCAAGGTGAACAAAGGTAGATGAGCCTGCAGGCTGACTGATCATGAGCCTTACAATAGCCGGAACAAATGCCACAGTGTGCAGTTTTCGAACGTCCCAAACTCGCTCACTCTTTTGTTACTTCATTAGATGTATGGTAGTTTCCGCCAGCTATTATTTCTCAGCAGGGTTTGCCTCTTTGCTGCACCCTGCAAATGGTCTAACTCTCGGGTACCCGAGTGTATGCTCACCTGCTTACCAAGCTTATAAGCACCCATAAAAAGGAGCAGGTTTTACAAACACTGACGGGAAATTGCAGATTCGAATGCGATGCCAGCGGTGTCTTTCATGTAGAGCTCTTTATAAGTTAGCGCCACGCAGCTTTTAATCAAGCAAAATTTGAGGACAGAGTTGTGAAAATGATGGGCACAATTTTATTCATGTTTGTTAATTTGGCGATCGTCTGTTCTGTGCCACATAACGATAGAAAACGAGCTCTTTGTAAATATTTATAAGTTTGCAGTTTTTGACTTTGAAAATTTAAAATTCTGTTTTAATTTTTAGCCCTAGCCTACGTCAACAACTGCAGAAGCTGCGAGATTCTGTGCCAAAGCTCTGGGGGTATCGTGAATGCTTGTGCGAGATCTGGAGGCAAGAAGGGCGGGCGGCTCTTGTGCTCCTGCGAAACTGGGCCATCGTGTCAAGAACATGAAGATGGATCGATCGTTTGCGTGGGATGACCGATGCCAAAATGATAAACAGTACATATTTATGTACAGTAACGTATGATTCCCACGTAGCACTGAATCATGTGCGTGTAAATGGAGCTAAAAGCATTGGGGGAATCTTTCTCATTCGACGTAGAACCGGGAATAATACTGAACTTATCATTTGCTTCTTTCACTTACCATAATCATATATCAAATCAAGATAACTAAATGCTACCTAGACTAAAAAGTATGATGGTATCATTCTTTATGGTACACCCGATAATGTGAAAAGAGCTTCCACAGCCCAGAACCATATGGAATTCTGGTATCCACGTGGAAACCACGGGGATTCCGTGTTCTGTCTTCGGTTGAGCACATACTGTATGTGCTAACAGCTTTCGACAGTTCTCGTTCAGGCTAGTACGTTGATTTTTTTGTTGGCAAACATGGCTGTCTATTGGAGCATGTCGATTCCCACCAACAACTCTACGCGGAAAAATGAAATCAGAGGTCAAATCTTTAAATATGCAGCATAGCTTTGCAAGCTACCGATACATGGTTCAGATTATCAGTTTCGTGTCCTGAGCAAAATTTTCTTGAGATGTTATCACTGTTTTATTAGTTGCATAAACAATAAAAAAGAATTTTTCGAGAGCCTGGTAATTTGGTAGTTATGCTATTATAACGTTTTTCCATTTAGTCGGAGATTATCATTCCTCCTAGTTACACTCATCGTGATGAAGTAAAGTAAAAACGAAAAAACATCATGAGTACGTAGTGAACTTCCCGACACTTACACTGAATTCGATCTTTTACTCTATTTCCAAGGAGCATACTCGTGACTAAACAAGGCATCGTTACTATTTGTTCTGAGCACCGTTTTGAACGAGTCTATTACATTGTTTGTTCACGCTTTACAGCAGCCTAAACCATTTTCACATAGTCCCAAATGAATGAAACCAGCGCAGGACGGGTTCTTCTTGATGTCCACGCAAGTCCCTTCGCAGCTGCCTTGACCGCCGCCACTTTTTCCCATTTGGGGCGGAGCAGGAGCAGGCTCTGGGGCAGGTGCAGGTGCAGGTGCAGGCTCTGGGGCAGGTGCAGGGGCTGGCTCTGGGGCAGGAGCTGGCGCAGGAGCAGGAGCAGGGGCGGGGGCTGCAGGCGGCGCAGCAGCAGGTGGATGTCCTACTTCTTCAGAGCTTTTGCTTTCGCTGGACGCTGCAGTAGCAGGAGCAGCGGCAGGCGCATGACTAGGTTCACTGTCCAAACAGCAGCCCAAGCCGTTCTCGCACAATCCCAAAAAAATGTATCCTGAACAGCTTGGTTTCTTCTTGATATCGACGCATGTGCCATGACAGCGTCCAGAACCACCCGCACTAGATGGCACTGGAGCGGGTGCAGGTGCTGGAACGGGTTCTGGCGCTGGAGCTGGAGCTGGAGCCGGCGCTGGAGCCGGCGCTGGAGCGGGTTCTGGAGCAGGAGCTGGTGCTTGTTTGGGCATCGATTCGGGTGGAGATACCTCTGCGACATGTGGTGGGTCTGCTACTACAGCTTCGCTGACGCCCTTTCCTCCGCCTCCTAAGCAGCATCCCAAACCATTCTCGCACATGCCAAGGTGAATATATCCATCACAGGAAGGACTCTTTTTGATATCCACGCAAGAACCAGAACAAGAGCCTCGTTTAGACCTTGCTGGTTCCAAAGGCGTGGCCATGGACATGGCCACAAGGCTGATGAGAATCAAGGCACGCATGGCTAAAACGAAGAAATTGACTTATGAGTCACAATGGCAGCTCATCAAAAAATACTCTACGTAATTACCTCCAAAATTCGAGCTACAAGTCACCGCCGAAACTCCTATCAGGAGACATGGGGCAGAATATTTAGCACCAACATTATATAACGCATTTGGAATCCGCTTCAGTTTCTCAATCCAGTCATGCAAATCAATTGTCCCAAACTATTTCAGGCTTGCCCTGTGTCGAAACGCTTTTACGCGGGTGACAACTAGGTTTGACTGATTATTGCTAAAGCGCGGGGAGAGAGCGTTGATTGACACCGTTTTCGAATTGTACAGTTGCCACGACTGCGCACTCCATCTTATGAACATGGGCTGTGCGGGAAGACGCTTGACATCTGTGAGTTATGACCGATAACCTACATAAAACCAGTTTCGCTATCTCAAGTGCATAAATGACGTACGCTAAGACAGATTGCCTAACAAAAACAATTGATCGTCGCGCGGCTCGAGCTTGAGATTATGCTACGCTTTCTTTTGAATAAGTTCGATCTAATAATCAGGGCTGAAGATCATCTCACCGTTTGCGAAACGCGACGTCTGACTCTCGCTGCTCACACACTGATTGATCACCTCCAGTCTCCCAAGCTCTAAGCCGGATGCATTGCGTAGCGTGGCATTGAATATGGACTTCACGTGCCAAATTGCCTGCCAGTTATTCAATGCTCTATCAAATTGAGTAAATCTTGTGCCAGGTGGCGCATGCCTTCTAAAATTAGTTCTCTTACGGTCCGATGGCTCAACCAGAACGTAGGCGCGATGGGAAATAAGAATTTGAAGCGATGCGATGTATGTGGTATGTTCGAAGAAGGTGACAATATATTCAGGCGATAATGACTTCTAAACACCAGCTTAATTCTAATGTCGGCGCACATTTTTGCAACCTATAATCTGTCCAGCAAAAAGCATTTGCTTAGGTGGTCTCACAAAGCGCAGAAAGCGGTTTGTCGAAGATAATCCCACCGCGTGGTCATAGGACTCTCGCTCCTTGCACGCCAGGCCCACACTCGATCGCCGACATGTTCCGGGTGAGGAGACAAGCCAAACGAGACGGAGGCCGTGAAACGCCGTCAGGGTCAGACCCCACCTACCATCGCCCCATGAAGGCAGTGTCCTGTCCAGGATTCCCTCATGGGAAAAACTGCATGAGGAGACACAGAGCCCGAAGCTGCCTTGCGCCGTCCTCACTCGACCTCGCATCTGGCAGTTCCTGTGATGGATATATTCACCTTGGCATGTGTGAGATTGGTTTGGGATGCTGCTTAGGAGGCGAAGGAAAGGGCGCCAGCGAAGCTGTTGTAGCAGACCCACCTCATGTAGCAAGGCATCATGCCCTACTGTTGCCCTTAGATTTTAGATAAGTGCAATACAACAAGCAGGGGCCATTGTCACAATTCGATCCTTATCCGACCATCCATGTCGCACCGCCAAGTGTCTGCTAGAGCCCGCTAATGCGAAATTCGAGAAAAGCCCGTGCCCTATTTGGAATGCGTGATCCGCTTTCACTTATTGGGGCTGCCGTTCTTTTATTCCATGCCGCATGCGACACATTTCAGTCTGACTTTTTACTATGCCGCTGGCTGAGTATTTACAGAAGACAGATCAAAATATGCAGCCGCCTGCAAATTATCGGTGTGAAACACCAATATTTTACCGCAAAACTAACACTTAAAGGCGTCAGCATAAGCTTTGCACCGTGCAAAGTCGAATTTCCGACTTTACAATTTGCTTTAAAAGATTTTTAAAACTTGGTTTTTCAAAGATTCCCTCAAGTTGGGTGCAGTTTTTTGCATATTTGGATATCAAATGTAAAGCTAAAGTGAAGACGATGGGGGTTATGTAGACAGCTTCACATATGGATAGGGGATATTTCCCGCTGGTCAAACCCTGTCTCCCAGTTGGCATAAACGAACAGGAGGTCTAAAAGTCGTCAATTTGGAGGGTTCCCCCGACTTTGTTTGGCGCCCAGTATCTCGGGACAAGTGAAAGATCAAACTTTTTTGCGATAAGCATTCGATTCCTCGTCCATTTGCGAACACGCTGATGTGTTGTTGATCGAGAAAGACCGAACGGCAACAGAACGGCAATAGTCATACCGGCTGTGAACCTGTTGCAACAGTGAACGCAGGGTTTTATTTTGGCGGCAGATAAAGGAAACTGTCCCAAAGACTGTGTCCCATTTTTTGCAATTGTCCATTTGTTTCTTTGAAAACTTAGCTTCATGGACGCAAGATATTCTGGCTCCTGCCGCTTCTAGTTCAGTAGAGCTCCTTTTCTCGCAAGCCAACATTTGCGATTGGTGGGAAAAGAAACCGAGTATGCGGCAGGCAGTTAGCAGAACAGGAAATGCTGTCACGAGCGAATAGGCTGTATTTTTGTTTTTCAATGGTTGTGGGCTTTTTTATTTTCCCCTAAGCCGTCAAAAACAAGTTTACTTACATGTGTTTTTTAGCTGAAAAAAATTCTATTTTCTGGGTTTTACTCGAAGTTGAAGTTGAACACATTGAAGTTTTTTTGTCGGTGCCGATTACGGGTAAAATCTTTTGTCCAATTCGTGCCAAAGTCACAGCCAGAAAATTGACAATTGTTTACAGGTCAGCGGCCTAAAATATGCCCTATCCATATGTGTAGCTTTCAACATGGCCCCTCATCGTCTTCGCTTTAGCTTTACACTCGATATCCAGATATGCAAAAAAACTGCACTTAACTTGAGGGAATTTTCAAAAAACCAATTTTGAAAATCTTCAGAAATTTTTTTGAGAGTTCAAAGTCAGGATCAGGCCAGACAATGAAAACCCCATTGGCACTCTCTCAATAATAAATGCAGCACCCAGCAAGTTTTCTATTTATTCTCAATTGGTTAATTAGCCGCTGTACGAGGGGAGTTCAAAAAGTTCGTAGCCTGACCATATTTTAATTGAAACTGTACAAGGTAATGCTCCTTCATTTTCGACATAACATCCCCTGAAACCAATGCGCTTGTTTAAACTTTGGTGCTCCGCGTGCACACCCGTAAAAAAATATTACTCACATTCCTCAAAAAACGCTTCAGTCGCTGGTTTCACTTCCTCAACACTCAATCTTTGTCAAAAGCTCCTATGACGTTTGAACTCTTCTCACGTATGCCAGGTCTTTTGGCACACATCGCGCAGACCTTGGATAAATTCAATTCCTCTGTAAAATTGTTTCCGCTACCCACTGAAATGCCCATTTCCTCCGCTATCTAGACAACGTCTGTTCGAAGGGCCTTATTTCCCAATCTTTGCCTCAACATCGCATTTGTTGGTGTCGCTTCGGTTGGTCGTCCAGATCTTGGGTCATCTTCAATCGATTCTCCCCCATGTTTGAGCAAAGCAGACCCTTTTTTCACTGACGGCAATTTAGGTGCATTATTGCCGTACACTAAGACAATGCGATCGCTAATTTCTGTCGGCCTTAAGCCTTCTTTGGTTAAAAACTTGATGGCAGGCTGATTCGCAAAATTTGTCGAATTTGTAATTTTTCTGACCTACTTCCAAATAGATGACCAAATATCAAGAACGCACCAATGGATCGGCGTGATTTTTTTGCAAGGCTTCATGACCATATCTGAAGAACGCATGAATGAATCAGAGTTATTTTTTGTAGGGATTCTAGTGGGATGTACAGCAGTGAAAAGTACGAATTTCACTGCTGCAGCTCACGCGGAAGGTACTCAGGCTACGAACTTTTTGAACTCCCTCCGTAGTTGCATAGCACCCATATGTCTTGGGGTACTGCGCAAATCTTTGATCACTACACCAAAACCAAAAAGGCAGGGACCGCCAAGAAGCCCTTGAGCCCCCTCTGCCTGTAAGAGTCATGCGGGGAGCCCATGGCTTCATTGAAGTCCTGCTTCGCGTTTTAGCTATTCTCAAGATAAAACATCAAAGATCTGCTGCTATTCAAAAAAAAAAAAAAAAAAAAAAAAAAAAAAAAAAAAAAAAAAAAAAAAACAAAAAAAAAAAAAACATCAAAGATCTGCTGCTGTTTGGACAGGCTCTATTAAGAAGATCAGCTGTTTTTCAAGCTCGATATACCTAACTCTACCACATCTCCATATTAATGCCTACTTGCAGCTTGGTCTTCCGTCATCATATTCATCCATCAATAGAACCGTGGTGGGCCACGTCAGTTCGCTCGTGCGCGAGATTTCAGGGGAGAAGGGGCCAACCAAAATATTTTCATGAAAATGCTTGAATTCGGAGTTAAAGGATAAGCGCCAATCGCCCGAGTGAGGGTAGGGTGCGGGGCAGGGGCACATCTCCCGCCCTGCAAGAGGCAAAATTTTTTCAAAATGGCTCCTCGCCAGGCATAATTGCTCACTAGTCCATGTATTAATTTGCTATAAATACCCGCCTCAAGGCAAGATATCACAATCTCAAACTTAGCCAGAAACTCAAGCCTACCTCCTGCCAAAAGGCAAGAGGCTTCCGCATGGATTGTGACCGACCAAGCTTTTCAACTTTAAAAATTAGGACCTGACTGAATTGATCCCTGAATGCGGGTCGACGAGAGATCAGGGTCGGTGCTCGATATCCTGCGACATGACTATTTTTCAATTCGTCACAGACTGACGTCGAATTAAAGTAGCTTGGGGCACTGGGTACGTTTTTGCAACACCAGGATCTATAGTAGATGATTTTATAGGACATACTTGATTTACCGCGTCTTTTTAAATTGTAGCAGTAGAATGTAGACAATACAGATTATTTATATTACTCACCTAGCCTTTGTGACTGAACGTACGAGTATGTAATCTTCCTGCTATATATTTCATGTTAAGGCTAAAACCTATATAAGCGACCCGCTTGTCGGGCACGATGTCAGTGAAGACCTAGCTTCTTGCCTCAGCGGCTGCCCTAGTTAGTTTACAGATCTTACGATTCGAAACCAACAGACATCAGATCGCGTGGCTAGCCTGTGCCTACTAACCACATACTTATGCTCACGAATTAGGCTGATCCCTGGAGGAAAAGTTGGGTTGGGTTGGGTTCCAAAAAAGGTCAACCTCCACAACTCAAAACCACTCCGCCAAAAAACCTGACCCAACCCAATCAGTTTAAAAAAGCTAAAAAAAATGGGCTGGGTTGTGTTTTTGGACCCAATGCTGGCCTAGAGGTTATGCAGGTACAGTAAAGTTATTCTTTGTCGCACCAACAAGTAAGCCGAATAAGAAGAACCTATGGTGAGTGTCAAGCTAGAGTTGCTTCATGGTAATGCTAAGTTAAGTCAAGTTAAGTATACGCACTTGTTACGTAGAGCGTCTAATGTTAGGGTTGCATGGCTGTTTTTGCTTTAGTGATTAGCTCTCTCACGGAGCCTGGGAATCTGGAAATTGAGCAACTAGCTTCAACCCGATATCTGATGCGAGTTAGGATGAAGCTTCATCCTAACTTCTGGGTTGGCCGGATGAACAGGATCAGCAGGTCCAGCCATGCAAGAAGCCACCAACAAGGCTGACTCAGAGATCCCGATTAACACACGGCTGTTCCGGAGACGAATACAGTCCCTACCACCACAGTGTCAGCGTTGTTATTTCGCATCTGATATCGAATGGCAGCTAGATCGTCAACTTGCAAATTTCAAGACACTATTTTTGACCAACAAACGTTCGAAGTGAGTAGCTAACGTCGCAAGAGCTGAACCGACCAAAAGTATGCTTCACAATCAAAAAATAGACTCTAACGTTACTAAATAGTGCGCTTCACTTTTTGCTGGTCTAGTGCGTTATTGAAGAGCTAACTCATTTTCAGACACCCCTCGTATATGGCCTGAAAACTAACTCAAAGCAACAACCATCTAGTTGTATGGGCTCGTCACCAAGTCTTCGATTCACCCTTAGATAAAATAGAGGCAAAACCTGTTCCACATGCATCTGTTTGGCATCTACCTCCAACCATGTGCAGACCACGTACTTTGGCGCGTATCCACAGCGATGTGAAACAGATCGTGAGCTATCAAATCTGAAATTAACGCGGATCCAGGTGGAATAACATGGGGCAGGAATCTGGGAAGTCACATATTTGTACGAGCATTCATAAAGTCCATACACAACTCTGGAATGGGACTGAGAATGAGTCGTACTCTGACGCCTGTTCATATGAGGAATGGGCATCCCAATGCTGCTGTTAGATTATTCTGGTTATGTTTTCATCCAAATTGACTTTTCTGAGGGCCTTGATATGTGTAGAGTTGGAAAGGCCTCCCAATAAGTAATATGACAGATGTATCGCTGCTTGAGAGCGCTATTCAGTTTAGAAACAGACCCTCAACGACTGGGATACAATGCTAATTATTTGACATAATCTAAGAGACAGGGTTACCACAAAACTTACGAAGGACAGCACATCAGACAAAATTGGCTTCTACAGTTCGGAGAACCATCGAATACTAAACAGAACTTCACGAATGACATTCCTACACAAGATATTTCCCCCTTTCAGATGACTTCATTGTAATCACCTTAAATGCAGCATCCGTATGTCTGCTCACACCAACCTAAATGAATATATCCCGCGCAGGTGGGGTTTTTCTTGATGTCGACGCATGTGCCTGGGCATCGGCCTTGAATGCTAGCTTGCTCCCGCTTCATCCTTACTTCTGGGTTGGCCGGATGAACAGGATCAGCAGGTCCAGCCATGCAAGAAGCCACCAACAAGGCCACGATCACAACAGCAATGCGAGCGTTCATGGCTGAAAGCAAAGGATCAGAAACATAGCGACGCTTAGCAAAAGAAATAATAAGGAGCAGTTCTTCCTTACTTATTCTTGACGAAAAGAGAGTCAAAATACAGTACTTAGGAATGACTCAATCCGCACCAGCTTGGGAAAGTAAAGAAGCTGCTGCTGCTGTCAGCTTATATACTCCCAGTTTGGGCCATGGGAGGCAATTGTGAGAGTAATGAGCCGTAAAAATCTGCTTCGAGCAATCTTTCCCGGACGTTCCACTAACAGGTGGTGTTTTATTTTCAGGACACAAAACAGGTGCGGCTGTCAAAAGAAATAATTAGCTTGTTCTTCAGCCAAGTTATACTGCATTATCACAATGTGACCGAATACTGAATTAATAAAAACTGGTCTTACTTGAACCCAACAAATTCATGACGAGCAGTTCATTCAGGAAAGTAGAAAAGAACTGAACTGACTTCACTGTACCCAACAGACTTATTGAATGTGCAGTGAACCGAATCATCATCTGAACAGCTTTGGTGTCTACACTAATATGACACATTCGTTGGACAAATAAACCTGTTTCGCAACGTGACACTTTGCCAAGCTGATAACCCACACCACAAAATAGAGAAAAATAAAATGTACAAGTTTTACAGTTGAACCAGTGAAGCGAGGTCGCCTAGTCGACAAGACAAACTACTTCTACTCTGTTTTTCGACTCTTTCAATTGCATGCTTGAGCGACTAGATTCTGTGATCCATGCAGATAAAAAACACAGCACAGCCTACTTTCTTCTACCTGACTGAAGCAAGTTTCAGAAGAAATTCATGCAATAATCTAAAATACACAACGCCAAAAACCATTCCCTTCCTCTCAAGTGCGTTCTCAATAACATTCGCAAATGTGATGATCTGGACAGGTGGTGCTGCCCTCGTAGTTGCAGTTGCATTTGCACCGACCTCTTTTACCAGACAGCAGGCAGTGACCGGTGCAACCTGCAGTGTTCTTATCTCTCTTCTGGCGAAAATACTGGAGCCCGCTTTCGACGCCGTGCTCTAAATGTAAAACATGACGTTATATACTGTATATATATATGATCATCGGAAATATGATTTCTGTTTGAAAAAATTATCCTACATTCTCCCGGAATACATTCTCAAACAACACATTAGCCGGGCAGTCCATGTGGCAGAGTATTTCCTGTTTTTGATCTATAATTTTCCGAAATCATAAGTTTATTTGACAGAAGTTTATTTTTAGTTTATCTTCAACAGCAAGAGAGTCTGAGTTCGCGAACCAGTTTTCCTAAAAATATTTTCGGCCCCACAAGGGTTGACACCTCGCCCAAAAGTACTATGATGGAGGGCGTGAACGTGAATTCAGAAAAGGGGCGTGAGCAATAGTGCGACTCTCATGGATTTTCCGCCACATTTTGTTCTTACCTTGCTCGGCGTCATCTGACTGGACTCGGTCAATGTGGTGGCCAATGGCCAGCATCATGACTAAAAATAGAGAGAAAGGCTTGCCCGAGACTCTGTGCCCCATGGTCTCTTTCTCATAGCCTGATGGTGAATTGTATTGACGAGGCATATCAGGCATGTCCTAAACCTTCATGGACAGATGACCAGATTGCAAGCGACATCTCGACTCGCACGTTCAGTTGAAGAGAGCCCTCTGGTGTTTGTAGATGAACTTTGTGTGAGACAAGTGGGTTTGTGAGGGGAGTTAAACACGCGCCCACCACCTACGTCCTGCCTGGTTACCCCCCTGAGTCTGGGTGATTGACCTATTGGGCGGGTGTAAACAATCCTGGTAGGCGTTGGAGGGAGGTGGCCGACCGAAACTCCGACTGGAGCAGGCAAGTCTTGCGACTATACCTGCGGCTAAAACATCAACCCGAGGGGTTGACGTCTCCCAGCCAGGGGAGAGTATCGATTACTCTCTCCCACTCGCCATGGCCTGCTAGGCACGAGGGTTACATTCCTCCCATCGACGAAGAAGTGACGACCCCGTCGCCCTTCCCGGAAGGAAGACCTTTCCTCCCAGAGGGCCGACCTCACACTCCGCAGTGCAGACGGTACTGGGACCAGCTGGCTAGGCTGGCCATTCCAGTGTTGGTCTAAACGTCCTAGACCGTGACGAACATGGGCGCACCCAGCGGTTCGACGAGGACTCACACCACTATGGATGGCCCCAAGGTCCGTGACGCCAATGTAACCTGTCCTGGTAGGCGTAGGGCGGTGGCGCGGGAAGTTTCGGCACTCCGCATAAAACTCGAAGCAGCCTCTGACTGGAACTGTTACCCAATCTTATTGCTATAGTTATTACCTGAAGCAAGAAGAAACAATGACAGCAAATGCATTTTCAGTTTCAAAGAGCCGTTTGATGCGAAATGTGGCTGATTTCCCTGTTGAAGCTCTCCTTTTAAATATATAACCTTACGTATGCACTAGGAATGCGCTTTGGGGAATTATAGAGCTATTTTCAGGCGATGCAGCTGATGTTACGACGTTTGAGAACTCTCACTGTCGCGTGGACTTATCAGTCACAATGAATTCGCCAAACTTCACGAATGGATATCTCTGACATGCCGAAACATGACACACATCTGAAGTTACCAATGTTTCGCATTTTGCAGTATGTACGAAACGAAAAGCACAGCACGAGGGGACCTTAACAATATCAGCTGATGCTCAATGCCACAGTCCACTTCACGGCGTTTTTTGACTAAGCGATGATTATGTGTAAGTATTGCCAAACATCACGCATGCTTGCTTTTTAGAAGCCAAAGAGAAAAGCATCTACATAAATCCACAATCTGCAAAGCGGCGCAGCAGGTATAAAAAAGAAGAATAAATTTAAGGCACGATATTGTTCAAAAGCACATAATCAGTAAAATCTGCCGTGCCTCTAATTATAAGCCGCAAGAGAAATCCCAAGCTTCTACGTTCTACCCACACTTTCAAACATGTTTCTGATATTCATCTATCCCCTGCAGCATCCTAATCCGTTTCCGCACATTCCAAGATAAATGTAGCCACGGCAGCTTGGGTTGCGTTTCATGTCGACACATTGCCCCTGACACGTGCCTTGATATGGATCCTTTGTAGCTGGCGGTGGCGAGATAGGGAAGGTGTCCTCACAGCATCCCAATCCATTCTCGCATTTGCCAAGAAAAATATAGCCATGACACTTTGGGCTGTCCCTGATGCTCACGCACGTTCCGCGACATGACCCCTGACCGCTAGAAGATGGAGCCAAAGCTGGTGCTGCATCTGAAACTCCGTTCTCTTTAATCACAGGAACTGATGGAGCCGGCCCAAAATCTTCGCAGCATCCTAATCCATTTTCACATCGACCCAAGTAGATGTAACCGACACAACTTGGATTGTCTCTGATGTTCATACACGTTCCACGACAAGATCCTTGTCCGCTGGGAGGTGGGACTGGTGCCGTACTTGAATCGACCCTTTCCATCACTAGACTCGATAGACTCGATGAAATTCACATCCGCGGTCAGATGTGAATTTCCGCTTATATTGATTTAGGTAAGGCGGACATTACATTATATTCCGTCTTCTTTAGATTTAGTTTCATGCCAAATTTCTCCAAGCGATGCTCTCATTTTTGTAACATCCCTTCAAATGCTAGCATGTAATTGTCGGCTCTTCTTGTACGTATATCAGCCGTGACAGATCCATGAGCGACAGATTGTGTCTTTGTGCAGCAGTTGCGCCTAACACGAGTAGGTACGCTGTCAGACCTGAGTCCGTACCAGATCAGCAGATCGTGGGGCCTAAGAAGAATGTACGCTCTCTCTTGTCTCAAAATGATTTCCTCAAATGGCGAGCCGCATGTATAAGCACCCTCATGCAGTTCACGAATCCACATTGGCTTGGCGAGATTATTGACTATCAGCACACGCTCGAAGATTGTGATACCAGCAGAGGAGACTGGCACTATCGCTTACAGCGCCCATGTCTTCGTGGGTCGGGAGAGAGGTACTTCTCTGCGAGACTTTGTGATTTGTCTTCGATGATCTTGCTGAACAGCGACGTCAGGAACTCACCTTCGGGTCCCAGTGTTTCATACATCCACAAAAATTTGATCTGGCTCACAGCCAGTTGATTTCTGGTTCTCCATCTTCGAAATTACCACTGCCTCAGAAAGACGCTTACAAGCAGTGCTTTTTATACCGCAATAATCTAGTGTAACGATAAACAAAGATACTGCACTGGCTTCGTTTTGAAATGTTCAAAGCGAGTCTTTTTGTCTGAGGTTTGATTGATTCACGCATTTCATGCGCTTCTTTTCACGCCGCTGTATGTTCAATGTTTAACCCTAGCGTACGGTGCCCTTGGACTGCTTGGCCACCGGAATAGCAAATAGCATTCCCTCGTGACAGCGATCACGCACACTGGGTCACCATCAGGAATTGGTGGGTATGGATGTTCTTCACTGCATATCTTGCCAAAGATGATTCTTGCAGCGTTTGAGGACATCTGATGTTTTGTGGAGGAGTGCGCCATCTCGACCCTTTTGCACTATGTGGGCCAGGCCCACAGGCACAGGAGCGAGATCTCGATCGGCTTATTGATTTTAGGTCAACCTGCACTAATAAGTTTGTGCCCTTGGCTGTCTCGCGTTTTATTCAGTTTTTGGAGGGAGCAAGTCACTTGAACAGACTTGGTCCAAGGGGCGAGTACCATGCGCTAGGGAAGAAACAATTTAAAGGATCCTTTCTAACAAATTTGAATTTTAATTTCTGTAGCTAACAGACTTTCAAGACACAGACTAGCTTTTGCCATTTGCATGCCAAGCGGCACTCGTTGCAAAAGTATCACCCTCCATTTTCATGACTTTCCTGCGTAAACATGCGAATTCAGTTACTTACAGTAGCTTTTATGGTATTGCATGCTGTGCGTATTTTTCCTGCCCTAAATCAGTATCCTTCAAAAGAACCAGTTTTAGCTGCCTTTTGCAATCAACTCAATCAAACCCGAAACGAATCAGCTGCATGATGAAACATTGTTAAGAAAATAATTACTACAGTATGCTATGGTAGCACAGCAAATTAAAATATTTTGACGAATGCTCAAGTACGCCCGAAAATGTCGTATGCCCGTTTTCTGTAGGGCGGTTGTGTGAATATAGTGATAAACGGATTACCAGCTGCGTAGATGACCATGAGGGCGAAGAGTGGGTAATGCCATGTCAGTTGTATTTGTGTTACTGTGAACACGATAAAGGACAATCGATAGGGCAGATAAGTGATGGTGGACCAAATTGTTGTACTGAACACGAACGTTATCGTTCGCCAGGGCTTCACTGTGGCTGACGGCGTCAAAGTCAAGCGATGCCCGTTTTGATGCCGGGGCTCCTCCAACCCGTTATAGGCAGTCTCCTCGGGGGCGTTTGAATGCGTCTGGAATTCGGTGATTGTAGTGCCATTATTGGAGCCGAGGCCGTAAGCTGCTAGCGAAGCGGCCTCCTGAATACTTGCCCTGACGGCCACAGTGGCGATATAAAGACTGGTTGCCGTGGATAAAAGGATTGGCGCCAGGAAAAAAATGACCAGGAAGACTACGTAAAATTCGTGGTGTTGTGCTGTCCATGTGCAGAACTGGTCGCGTTTCATGAACGGGCCAAAGAGGAATATCAGCATCCAATTTATGGCTATCAACCAGGCCCCTACTGTCAACCCGATCACCCGCCGAGTGGTCATGATCGAATGATAGTGCAAGGGCCAATGCAAATAAATAAACTTGTCCACATTCAATAATAACAAGCTAATACTGGATACCGTAGTGGACAAGTGCGTGGAGCCGTAGGTCACGTAGCAAGGCCCGTCCGTCATATTAATCGTGCCACTGTACCATCCATACATCATCGGGGCATGCACACTAGCGAATAACAAATCACCACAAGTCATACTCAAAATGAACCAACGATTGCGACTTTGAGAACGGAATCGACGATTTGTCGATGTGCGACAATTCAGTGTGATCCAAACGTATATGACGAACAAGTTCATCGGTGTGCCGACAATGGCCACGATCAGTTCCCAATAAGCTACGAAATCGTAGATCCAGTCGGGAACGCTGTAATGCGACTGAGAAAGATCAGTCGAATTTTCAAAGTCAGACGCAGATGAAAGGGATGTTAGATTGTCCGTCATGTCTTCCAGGCTCGCCCTTGGCTCACAATTAACCAATGTGAATGGACCGGATCAAATAAATGACAGCCTAAAACAGGAGATTTTTGTGCTTGCACGCAAAACATTCGACAGAGCGCAGAATGACAAGGAAAGTCTCTTTATCGAACTCTGATCCAACTGAGAACTTTAAACGAAGGTGCCAACATGATAACAAACATTTTACCTCATCGTCAACACTTTCCTAGTTAGCGTCTAACACCTTCTCCTTTTAGTCCCGCCGCCATCTGTCTCCTATCTCCCACCCAGCTCGACTAACTATAAGTATTTCCTGCCACTGCAAATGCGCCCGCATCGAAAGTTTAATCGAGCTTTTTTCTAAACTCGAGAACCTCCTGACACTCTTGCTCTAAGATTAACCCGCGTCCCACGCCCGTTCTTAGGTTCTAAGCAATTCAAAGACGAGACTGATGGTCGATCGCAACTGTTCGGGTGCTCAGTTTGATGTATGCTAATGACGTTGGAAGTCTACGTTAGAAGTTGAAAAAGATTTAAATGGCGCAACCATCCGTTCACACTTTGTTGACTATACAGAACCCAGCTTGGAGCTGCTTAGTAACGCCAAAATCGCGAATAGACTTTTCAATCGCTTGCTGATTTTTTTCTGCTTGCACTATGGCAGCTGAAATATGTTTTTGCCGATGCAAGTGAACTCTGCTTTGCAGATTCCACGACAATCTTCCCGCTGCTTCCAACTATAACACAATAAGAAATCCTTACAAAATCTTAAATAAGTTTTTATGTGCTAGTCACAAGCAAATCTAGTTGCACGCCCAAATCGGTTTAAACCTGGAATTGGCATCTGCGAGTACACTCGCTCCAAAAACGATGACGAACTAGTCCGAGATGATGAAAGCTAGCCCCCCCCCCCCAGGTGGGGTCACGTGACACCATTGCGGTCTATTGAAATTGGCACAGTTTTAAAGGCAATGCTTTTCATGTTGTCTAGGATTTCACCCATCAGAAAAAGGAATCCAAATAAACTTGGATAGCTAATTGCTAAAAATAACAACCCGGACTAAACACCGTGCCCTTATCTGAAGTCAAAAAGGCATCGAGACAGTGTGAATAATTTTTTTGTTTATCAGAAGCGAGCAAAGTAAATTAGTCTTAAAAATGTGTCAACAGAAACAGATAAATTTACAGGACGAACAAATTGGAAACTTTCTTTTCAAATCGTGGGAAGAGGAAGACTGGCGGAAAAACTTTTATGAACGCAAACACTTCAAACGATCAATTGGTGAAAAGACAAATTGAGCACCTAAATTCTAATAGTCGATAAGTTTGGCCACGAGCACTTTGCAAGGATGAACTAATATACAGCTTCCATTTCTCAAATTACAGCATCTACTCTTAAATAATACTACAAAACTTTTTAGACTGAAATTTGAAGCAAACAGTCGTGAAACTTGAAAACTGATCGTAGAAACTTGAAATGAAGTAAATTAAACTTAACTAACTACGAGTAAAACTGCATTTGAATGTTAGATGACGCGCTAGAAAACTTACGTACGGTTGCTCAAATTTTCTGGAAAAACATAAAATTGTGAAGAATGCGTTTTTTTCACTAGGAAGATTAGGTGAAGACAATTCTGCATGTCTGATAAATTCCTGGGTAAGGCAGCTTCCCTTACGTAAGCTAACGCGTAAGTGGAACGCTGGTTTCAAAATTATACCGTAGGGTTTCAGAATTCAGCGTAAACGACCCCGCATCGGAATATTTTACATTTGCGATGACGAAACATTTGCTCACTGCAGTCAGTAGCTCCTGGTCCCGCTACAGTACTATGACCCTAAAACCCAACCATCACATCCTGAGCAGCATTCAAGCAGTGCTTGGACAGCCCCACCATGAGGATGACACTACTCGAGCACTTCCTGGTCGTGCTGTTTGGAAACCCCCATAAAAATCTAACTATTCCCAATTTGCGCAAAGTACGCGCGCGTCTCAAAAGAGCCAGGAAAGTGATCAAGCGGGACTAGCCGCTGTTGATTAGCACAAGAAGAGAATAAAGCATTGTCAACTCCATAAAATTATTCTCGTTGCCAATGCACTGGGGGAAAATAGTGAGTCGATGAGAGTTACTGGAAATGGCTAGCCGTAGGCGTACATACACTACACGATCGTCTTTACGACTATTCGTGATCGATATGGTAAAGGCGGAATAAAATTATGGTCGAGCTTTTCTTTGACTACTCGTACAACTAACATTACGCCCATTAACCAAAGCAAACACGCCGTGCTGCTCCTCCCTAAACCTGAATTTTTCGAGGATGGCCACAAGTGTTTACAGTTTATACGAAAGTCACTAAAAGAAAATATAAGGGACAAAAAACAGAAAAAAATATCTTTTGAAATCATTCTCAAAAGGCCTGGGCGAGGCGAATAGAATTACGTGACCTGAAAGGCGCTCACCATTTTTTTCTTTCGAAAATAAGCCAACTTAGTCGAAATGAAATTTAATTATAGTCACTGCTCACATATTGGAAATTGCCGTCATTATAACCGAACGGATGTCTAGTCAGACACTTCTCTGACAAGAAAACTTAACAATGGGAGTTTTTATGTTGAACTTTGTCAGAAACTACTCGCGAAAAAGAAAAATACAAAACTGAAGCATGACAAAATAAAATAAAAAGCCACTTCCTACTTACAAATAGATATACTCGTTTTGAGAACAGTGAAAGCGAAATTATTTGATTAAAATGCCAGAATCGGGGCGAATGCGCATAGTATCTGAAGTGTCATCAGGGACGACCTCGCCTGGTAGTCTCCACACAAGCTACGTACACATCGAGCCATGTGGACGAGATATCATGTTATTGAAATTTGATATGAAACTGATCGTTCGAAACAGGTTTTTCAAAATGCTCCACTCCAGTCTCGACAACTATGAGTAAACGGCCGAGCGCACTTTTCAACGGTGTGTCTGGAAATTACACGAATATAGCGAGCCCGGGAATGGGGCGAGTGGTTGAGGACAAAAGATACGAAGACGCAAAACGGATGGAATGTTGGTTTTGGGAGAATGAAAAAGTGTGATCAGAGCAGCCTAGGTAATTGCTGTGCAAATACACTGGAATAAAAGACATCAAATAATGAAATAGAAAAGAATGTTACTCAAAAGAAGAAGGTTTTCAATTTCCTATGTAGCTAGCTACACTATTTTTCAGAATATTAATGATCTTACCACTAGATTTTGAAAATTGGATGCTCTGTGATTTTATTCGCATAAGATTTACAAAAATGCGATGGCCTTTAATGAAAATTCAGAGTGTAGCGGCCCGGGAAGATACCAGTTCAATGGGGTTTTCATTCGGATGAATGGTCGAACGGGTTTGTCCAGCCCTCTTCACAAACTACTGTACACTTCCATATTTCTCTTTGAAAAGCCACTATAGAAATATGAACATCATTTGCAATTCATGGTCGCCAAAGGACGCACTTGGCTTCGTCGTCGCGTGCCGCTCGCGTGGTAGGCTGGGTGGATGATAGACAAATCAATTTCTTTTTAAAATATCCCACAGTAAAGTCAAGTTTTTCAAAGGGATAGGGCTTGAAAAAAATCGACTTTCAGAGCACTTGGCACCCTCAACCTCAATGATGAAACAGGAGCCATGCTATACAATAAAAGTATGCAAATTCTTCAAGTTTTTCTCGACGGGCAGACTTCTTCCGTAGACGTACAAGAAGAACGAGACACTGCACTAAAAGCAATTTAGGCCATGCCAAAATACGTCAGAACATTTGAAAATGTCACTATAAATTTATCTCTCACTTACAGGTGCCAAGAGAAACGATTCTGGACTCACAATGATAAAGAATATGGCCTTTCAAAAAGGGAACGGCAACCCTCAGGAGCAAAAATTTATGAATTCAGCATTGAAGCAAGATTATATTCCTGATTAGATGTTATTTTAAGAAGTTCAAGGCTGCAGATTTCCATGTCAGAGCAGATCTGACCAGACTCTCAGTAGAGATGGCGCAATGGTCGCCACAGTAGCTCCAGTATTGCACAGGTAATATGTACATAGCACCCACAAAACACACGTTAATTCCCGAAATTTAGTTTTCTGGAAGACAAAAATCCACGATTAAAAACAAGATGGACCTTACGATTGGATTTAGACAAAGCGGAACAACAACGAGAAGACCTTTGGCTAAAAAAATAACGACCTTCGAGCAATATTTTTGACGCAATGTTTTAATCATGTTCATTGAAGCCAAGGATCAAGTCACTGATTACCCAGCATTTCTCTTCCACTTCAAATCGATCGTTGGAATTCACCCTTCAACAAAAGGCATTAGATACGGGAACATTGTTTGGGCACTAGCAGCAGGCGCGCAACCAAAACCAGCTTGAAGAATGTCCAGCGAGATAGGGGCAACAAAACGTGGTTTTTGTTAAATTAGATATGGTGCGGCCCGAATTGCACAGGGATTACCCCGCGAAAAACGAGATCATTTCGGCCATGCGGGTAGCCCAACTCGACTAGAGCCAATCCAAAGAGATCTAGCCTGAGTATTAGCTCGGGTACGTATAAAAATGTTTTGCCTTAGCTCGGTCGCAGAGCTTAAGACTAATCGTAAGTTTAAAAAACAGACTAGAATGGGGAATACAGCGTGCAATAATTAACGTCGGTGCAAAGGGGAATAGAAAAAAAGAGAAAAGAAAATATTATCTGGGATGTCGAAAAGGGCAATGGTATCGTCCAACCGAGTGGCAAGCAGGAATACACTTATTATTGAGTCTGTCAGAAATACACAATTGGGAATTCAATGCTGAAATGCTGATTATAGAATGCTTTTCGCAAGATTAAGGTAGTGCCAAACACGAGAAATCGTATTTGGAACTGGCCAGTTTACTTCCTGGGAGGACAAATCAGCAGGTTATGTCGAGGTTCAAACATGACTTTGTAGGGAAAAGAGGTTACACAACTGTTATAAACTATGCCTGACACGGGCCTCGAAAAGTAGACGCAACCGATCCGCTTTTTCAGAAAGTTCGGCCCGGCCCGACACCGACCCGCCGGAAATCGGGTCAGGCCCAAACACGACCCATCTACTTTGACAATGCCCAAAACCCACGGGTTTCTGACCCGTTAATATATAATCCAAAATACACAAAAATAACAGTGTAAACTGCACCTTTTTTCTCCAATAAAGTACAAAGAAGTACTCTATCCATTGATATAGGGTACAGTCCTCATGGGCAGACGTTCAAAATTTTTTAATGTTCGAACAAAACTGGAGGGCATTGCGCGGTTGAAGCCGAAACATTTTTTTAAAACCCACCTCTGTCAGGGTTTGTATTATACATGGCTGGAAAACCAGGAGAACTCAGGTAAAACGAGAATTTTTCAGCCAGAATCAGGAATGACTGAGAGGCTGCTTTTTGAGGTCGATTTAGAATCACACGCCTTTTCAAAGTACCTGCTGATCATGCAGGAAGTCAGAAAAAATTAGAGCCAAATCAAATTTTGCGGGTTATGACGGTTTCACAATGTGCTACAACTGTCGTTCTGGCGACATGCATTCCAGTCCCGCTGTTGCGTCGCCTATCAGCCCGACTCGTGTCATTTTCATTTCTTGGCCAGAACCCAAAACCAGGCCGGGTTGGGGCTACCAGTGTCAGGCCTGGGCTTCAAGCTCGGCTGCCATGTCAACACGCTTTGGCCCCACCCACTTGAGCGAGTCTTGATTTTAGGCTCAGCAAAAGCACCAGAAGTCAAACCTTAGAAGGGGGATTGAACCTTATCTATTTTCGTCAGCCGATGCTGGTCTGTCGGTTACCCTGACTCTCCATTCCGAGAGCCTCGTCGAGGGTCAATGGATTCACGAGATCGATCTCCATCGCCTTGGGCTAATCACTGGACGAAGCCACTGATTTGGTGTCTCTATAAAGACATCGAATAGAAGACCACGGTTGTTGATTGCACCATGGTTGCTGATTCATCCAAACTGCTGTGCCACAAGTGTCGACTGGGCTTAAAAGTGAGAGTCTTTTTGATTGCTGCAAAGACACAAAGCTTCCGGACTGTAAACATCTTCTTATTGTTACTGTTTCGCCATAAAAACTGGAGGATGCTGAGGTGAGTTGGGATCATTTGATTCGCTATCGTCGTTCATGCGTTCCCTGTGAATATAGCGTGTATTCCTTCCGCGGCTGGTAGACATTTCGTGCGTTCGGGAGTGTTTTCCTCTCGACTATCGGGTCAAGATATACTGCAGAGTCTATGCCTAATCACAGACAAGATCCTTGGTGATGATATTCCGTCCTGGAGAAATGACGCAGAAACGTTGCCGCATGGAAAATTCCAAGCATTTACTGTACTTTAGTTTAGGGAGGCTGCGCCGAAGGCAAAAACCGAGTCAAAGTTATGAGCATTTAATAGATCTCTCAATAATGAAGCCCTGGGAATAATTCCAAGAAATACACCGTTGTAAGAAGTTGAAAGTATTTATTGAAGCACATGTAAACAAGCAAAACGTCAAGTTGTGTTTAAGTAACCCACTCGGATAAAGGGAGTGTAATGGCCAATGAACATAAGTAAAAGCTCACCCAGGAAGGATTTTGAAAACCATATTCGGTCGGCAAGTTCCATTTAAAACTTCCAATCAGGGCTCAGTAACACCAGAGAAAAAGCAGTGTCTACTCTTATCAATTCCATCTTTTGCAACATCTGACATGGCATTTTGAAGTGCTATCGCGACAGGCGTCAAAAATGGTTGTTTGCATGCTTCAAACGTGCATTGCTGGAGCCTTATCGTAAGACAGCGCTACTTTATCCATAAGGCATTGTTTCCTCACTCTATTACAGGACACTTAACCATCACCATATGCATGTGTGTGCATATGTGTTCAAGCATTCAGAAAGGAATCAAGGTGGCGATATGACTGGTTACTGCTAGAATCATTCATGCAAAAAGATGCTGAAATGCTAGACGCCAGTACAGGAAAAAGAACCAGAATGAGACATTTACTGCACAGCGCACGTTGGGTATGACATACTGTGGGGCATGTTAAAATGTGAGATTTGCTGTGGATCAAGGTATGTCCAGTTGAAAGCGTCATAAAAATAGGGTTATGTCTTTTTCTGCCTGAAGGTACATCGTTGAATGGCAAATTTTATTGTCGCCTCCTAAAACCCTGGCGAAGGCTCCTCCAAAGCTTTGATTGACAAAATAGATGTTATGTCTCTCAGATATGTCACCTAGACCGTGAGTTGTATCAATCATATGCGATATAAAATTTGGCATGCTTTTGGGTGTGTAACGGTCATACCCATCGTAGACACTGCTATTGATTAAAAGTGGTGTTTTTAAGGCAATTTTACAAGGTATAAATTCGATGACAAGGGAATGACAGTGAAGTCACAAGAATAACAGGCTCCTTGTGATATATGTAACCGCTCCTGCAGTGGCGCTGTTCAAAAAAGTAAACTACCATTTATGTAGTCGGATTTGATAAAATGTTAGTACGTAGTATAAGCGGGTAGCTACTGCAGCTAGCCTTGCTTACATGCGCCCAGGCTCGCCAGTTTTATTAATACAATATGCGTGAGCAGATTCGTCAGTTTGTATTCGCAGATTCTGGTAAACGCGATGTGACTTTTGATTAATCGAAGCTGTGAATCACACGTTGGAAGTCATAGAAATGACTGTATCGCAACACGGCGCCCACGTCGAAAAATTTCTGGTAAGACTCGTGACATTTCGCGGCAAGTCCGTTTGAGAATGGCTGCAAACATTTTTGTAAGACGTGACAAGAACACAGGAACTCTGCTAGAATGACTGTATCGCAGCTCGGTGGCAGTCCAAGGGGTAGCTTCAACTTCTATGTGTATATCATCCTGCGCAAATGCCCACAAAGAAACATCTGTCCTTTTCACGTTTTCACAAGTTGCTGATAAGGGATGCTGGCACTGTACCACCATTGCTGGCGGTCAGGAGATCGAAACCTGTCCTGGCTTGGAGACGTCAGCCTATCCGGTTGATGTTTCTAGGGTAGGTAGATACGAGACTAACCTGGCTGCAATCGGAGTTTTTTGTCCCAGAGGCTTCGGTCTCTTACCCGCCGCCCCGCCGGCTCCTGCCGCCTGTGCGCGCTTGTTACACAGCGCCTGATTGTATGCACATCGCAGTAACGCATGTCGCCTAACAGGCGCGTGGTCCCGTGAGGTATCGATTAAAACCAACGCGGGCTCATCAGCAACGATTGCAGTGCGGCATAGACATCGGGTTAGGCGCCCGGCAGAACACACCGGAGATCACACTTCTGTCACGATCGAATACCAACACACGCTTTTTTTGCTTCATTTGACGGAGCACACTCGCATGGCGCCATCGTACCGTTGGTTTTTTTCGACACCCACTCATAAGACTTTGTTGAACCGAGAGATCTATGGATACATCAAAAAGCTCTAACAAATTATGGCATCAAGCATCAATCAAGTGTTTTAAGCGCTATGAAATATGGCAGGTAATTAAACCAGCTCAAACTGTTGGAATAAGAGCTTCCTGTTAAGCATTTCCACTCCGCCTAATTGCGAGTTTATTTATCTCTGGCTCGACTACTGTCAAGGTACGGTTGCATGGACGAATGATCCTGCATGTGACTGAAATCACACCTACTCTACCACTTACTGTGTATTGAAGTGGCATTGTGTCACTGTGTCTAAGTGTTTGATTAGGCTAAATAGCCACCCGAGAGTAATTTTTCTACTCAAATGGCTATTGTATCCTTTTAGTCGTTTCGAACTGGGGGTGAAATTGTCGCAGGTCTGTCACCATTCAGTTTATGTTGGAAGTTTCGAAATTGTGTAAACTTCAAAATACTGGATTTTCATGCAAACCTCTGTACATCGGGAGAAAACTTTAGAAAGTGGTTTGTTGAAGAAACACAACAGCTCTTTCTTCCTTTTCCGCCCAGTCGTACCTGCTGCTGACGCAAATGTTTTAACCATCCGTCCACTTTCTATTGTTCCAAGATCGATCGATATTAACATCCCATCTGCATAGAAATAGCCATCTCACATGCCGCATATATAGTCTGCCACCAGCCTAGCTAGATCGCACCATGAGGCATTTCATAACGTCAGTAAGGCCTGTTATCCACTATAATAAGTCGATTTTTTCATGCCCCATCGTTCAAGGATCCGCAACTGGAACATGGTTGACGAGCGACATTTAATTATGGCAATGTTCAGTATAAATTCTTTGCCCTTGTTAAAATAACGAGGAGAAAACCCCTTGGAGGTAGGTATTTTGCGTTATGTCGAATTCTTGACTATCGACCAAATCTTAATGAACATTTCCTAATTGAAGCACTTCTTTCGCCTTATATTCACCATCTGCTCATGTTTTCAAAGAGGCTGAAAGACTTATTATTCATGGGCAATCGACTTTCTTTTCTTTCTCGTTGTTGCAATTCCTTGTAGGGTACGTAAGTCACCAGCCCCGCGTACTTCGTTGTGCTCCATCGAATTATCTAGAATCCTCTGAAGCATCTGTTAGCTTCCAAAACAATAACGACAGGACAGCATCCTTTTTTTGGCCCTACTGCAGGTACTATACATATATGCGCTCGTACCTCAACAGTAACCTGCAAATTTTTTGACCATTTTCTCCTGCTTACTTTGCTAGTTACACTATTTCAAACCTTCTTAGTTTTTTTCTTAGCGTTGCCCTGGTTTATATATGTACAGTGTTGGCACTGTGCTCATAATAGTGGAGGCAGAGTCCTCTTGCGGGCAAAATACGAGTACTCTACTATCCCGCATTTCCCTACACCCACAACACTGTCATAGTGCCTATCATTTTTGTGAAATTTCAAAATGTTTATTTGGCGAAATTGTGCTTTAAGATTTGGATAAATTTTGATATCATCACTTGGGATGAGTGAGAAATTAGCACGATCAGATAAGTTAGATGTTCAGTATATGCTCTGAAGGCATGATTCTGTCGTCGTTCTATTGTGATCTTGAAAAACGTAATGGATTTTCGAAATGGCAGACAACTTTAGAAACTCCCACGCTCAGAAAACATATTTTCCTCCGCTTTTCTATGTTTAGCTTCCGCGTGACAGGTTTTACGAAATACACATTTTTCATGCTTTCCTGATTCAAAATACGAGCTCAAGAGATTGTGTAGCTACGACCAGAAAGAATATTTGCCTATCATTTTCCGCTTGTCTCAATTTTCGGTCCGGGTCTAATTGGAAAATTCTGCATGACGGAATCAATAACTAAAGTACTTGGGTATATGAATCTAGAAATAAATGCTTTGCTTCTCTCCTTCTTTTCTGATTTTATTACGTTAGGCCAGCGTTCAGGGGATAGAAAGAAATTGAAAAGTGGTAAGTAGGTCGCAACTTTTTTAGTTTTTTTCAAATTGAACTGATGACGGTCACGAGGCATGAACAAAGCAGAATAAACGTGTTACTAGGCTCAGCACACCAGGCCTGGCGCGGTAAAAAAAACGAAATTGTCGAATTGACTTTAGGTCGACTTTGAGGGACTCGCCCGCGAGCGAGTAGCCAATTACTCGAGTCTGTCGCAGGCACTACTTTAGTTAATTTAGTAAATGTAATCGCTGGGTTTTAGTCCATTCTGGCCGGAACATGCGCGTCCGCGAGGAAGAGTTTTTGGGTAAATGGGGTTGCGCAGGAGCAACGATTTGGCGAAGCGCGAAAGCAGAATGAGCCAATTCAGAAAAACACTAGCTTGCAAAGTTTCTAAAAATGATATGTTTGCATGAACATTTGCTCACGTCAGTAAAATCCCTAAACAGTGAATGAACGCCTGGATGGCACGAACTTTTCAACGACGTCTTGATTTTCAAAGGTGATGAAAAACAGAAATTCTTGCTCTTCGTCCAACTCGTTGTTGCCAGCCTTTGCAGGGCCTTGTTCTCGCCTCGTTTCCTCTCTTTTACCACTGACTCGTCATTGATCCGCAAAAAGGGGCCTCGGGTTCTTTGAAGTGCGCGTGGTGGACATGAAGGACGGGGGCCGACTTACATAAAAGCATTTCCCACCCTGTAAACTAGAACAGTGGCCTGTTGAGGAATGGGTGAGCGATTAGGACAGACTAGAAAAGCGTTAGCCTGGTTTTCGAGCGATTGAGTGATTTTTCTTTTTCTCTTTCACCCTTTTCTCGCTTGGATGAATGCGCATCCGAGGATATGGCTTATCACCACCTTCCCAATTCCCATGATGACGATTTTCGTCAGCCGTCGGCCCCTGACTAGCCTACTTTGTGCCTCATATCCGTTATTTATTAGCCAACTCCTCAAAACATCATCCGTAACTTATGCTCAAGTTACCTCTTTCGCTTCCAGCTGCGTCAACATCGGCACTAGGCTCCTAGCGAGTGGTCCTGGGCTGTGTTCGAGTTCACGTTTGACTGAATTTAAATTCTGTTGATCGAGAATACCTGTTGGGAGTTGGACAAAGAAAATAGGCTAGCTTTGATCATGATGAAAGTGAGCTAGGCCGTTTGGAAAAGTCTCTGGCGCGGGCAGTCTATGGCAGGTGAGGCAAAAAAAAACGGGTAGAGGTTAGTTATGCTTAGGGAGCATTCGCAATGGTCTCGGGGAGCTGCAGGTGTGCTACGATATGTGCTAGGCCCTAAAAAGGTTAGGTTAGGAAAGTGACCTTTTCTAATAAAAGCTAATCATGAGCGCTTTGCCCTTTTTCTTATCCGTATCCGTAGAAGCTGTCTTATCCGTATCTTCAGTTTTGGGGGTTTTTCTTCCTCGCAGCAACAACTGTCATTTTATTCAGCATCTTTTTCCAGCGTGAGAAAACCTCGATGAATAATTTATAAATATGGGCTTCGTTTTTTAGTCGATCTTTCTCGTACCTGAGTGCTTCTTCCTCCCTTTCATTCTTGGCAGCTCAAAATACTTCCGCATTAATCCCAACAAATGGACTTGAAGAATATGGTATAGATTAGGGAAAACGGAAATGCCCAAAGCAAGATTGTTGGAGAAGCTGATAAGACCTATCTTTACCTGGAACTAGGCATGTTTCTGTCGGGGTCAGATTGGCGCTTATAACCCGATTAGTGCGAGTAGTTTCTTTGCGACGGAGTAAGGAGGTAACCGAAACTGCATGTTCAAAAAAACTTCAGGCCACTGCTTTCGCATTCGGATCAGCTGATCGAAAAACAGAAACTTGAGTTGTCCCTTTTTTTTAGTGAGCCGAATTGTAAATCTTAAAAGTATCTATATTTTTAGAAAACTCGGCAAATATGTCATCGAATGTCAATGCCACACCTCTATCATCAATGACCTCAAATCAGGTGACCCTCTTGAATCAATTCATGCACGCTGTGGGTTATTGGGAGCTGGTCATATGTATGATCGGTACACCAATGAACGCCATGGTGTTTTACCTGGCGATCGACATAATTCATCGAGACGGGTCAGGCAGTGGTTGGAAGCAGCAGTGGTTTGTGGCCAGTATGACGGCAGCTGATTTTATATTTACCTCAATTCATTCCCCCATGTTCTACGCTCTGTACACATTAGGCCGTGCATTCAACACCACTTGGTGCTCTGGATTTTATCTAATTAGTCATATCGCCGTTGTCGCATCGAGTATTAGCTTGTTATTAATTAATATTGACAAATTCTTGGCGTTGCATAAGCCATTGCATTATCCTGTACTTATGACCACAAAGCGGGTCACCGCATCCTTGATCGCGTGTTGGCTAATGTCTATTTGTTGGGCATTAATTCTTGTATTTGGACCTTTTCTTGTTATAACAGACAATTGTAACCCTAGATTTAAATCGGGCTATCAACCGACTTACCTCGCATTTACAATTATATTTTTCGTTCTCCCCGTTTTAGCATCTGTGGTTATTGCAATTTTTGTAATTTGGATAGCTCGTCGATCGCGGATGTCGAATGTGATTTTAAAAGCGGGTTCTGGTCTAAGGATTGCGTCCAGACTGCTGCTAGAAATGAATGTATCTAATATGGATAATAGTGCAGACAGGAGAAAATCGAGGGATGACAGAAGAAAAAATGTGAAAACAATTACATTTGTAGTCACAACAACTTTGTGGTCGGCTGTGACATTATTGCCCTACAGATTTGCCTATATTATTTATTCGCGAGGTTATGGCAGTGTCCTATGGCCCTCTGTATTCCTCACTATGACTACGATGAACGCTCTGGGTAAGTTCCTTCTTTGCACACGATATACACACGGAATCAAGCCCGTATAATTATTTATGCAGCAGTGCTGCATATTTTATTTCAAGACGGCTGCATTAGCAGTCCAAAAATTAGCAAGACATGACCCTGGGGTTTTACTTTATGCCAGGAGTATCCCCCCTGAGGGGGATTTCTTCATGCTAGGAGAAGATGCGTTGCTTCTTGAACATATATCATACTGGATAGCTCACACATTTTAATAATATAACTCAAAAATATGCGTGCACAAGGTATATTTATTTATTCATATCTATTTGCAGTATGTATATCATTTTTGTTACACCCAGGAATGAAGGAGTCTAAAGATATCTCATATACTGCATAACATGATATGTGAGTGGCTGATCCCCAGCCAATGTATCAAATATGATATGATCCATAGTAAGCAGTTTTGGTTAAGTTAAAATGATGTATTAATCCTGGATTAAGGCGAAATTTTTAAGATATAAGGTAAAAATATTTTTCTGCTTGAATTTTTCAATTTTTAGAAAGCGGAGATGGAGTCACTACAAGGTCTGAAATACCCGAGGCTTGGGAGCGGGTTCGATTCCCTCCCAGAATCCATAAACACCTGAATACCCCTAAACGTATTCAAACTACTGTAATACATATTATTAAACGGTTCATAATAAAATACACTACAGTAGTAAAGTGGGCAAAGAAAACACCAAGCCAGTTTTATTTCAGCTTTTTCTTGGGTTGCCCATAGACCGATTAATTTCAAGTCCATATGAGCAAAAAAGGACATCTGTGCTATGATTGAAAATTTTGCTTTTTCTAGGAAACCCGTTCATTACTATTTGCGCTCAGCGAAGATATCAAAAAGGATTAAAACGGCTGTGGAATAAACTCCTTTGTCGCCCCTCTCACTCAGACGACCTCTTGACTCAGCAAGTGGCTGCCACCATCCGAATGTTATGTCAACAACAGGAGCAGCTAATCACGGCAGCTGCTCACAGAGCTGCGAAGCTGAAACTGTCAAATGGGAAGACGAATGGTGCCCAAAATCTTATGTCCACATCGATCACAGAGACGGCTGCCTTCTCGCCAGATGATACAGCAAGTAGCAGCGCTAGAGAAGACCCAATAATTGAGTGAGTATGAACAGGTTTTATTTCACAATTGTGATATGCTCGATACACCTGTGTCAAGTGCACATATGACAGGAGTACTCTGCGCATATTTATCTGTTTAATTAAAATCCTTGTGACCTCAGATTTTGTATTTGCGACGTAAAGTTAATAGAAAATATTTAGATGGGAATAAAATGCATTTTGCAACATTAATAATCCAGAGTCAAAATTATCGAGCAACACCTGCAGTGAACATTCAAGAAATCCTACCCTTGTTTGCTCATCACTGCTCTGCGCGCTTGACTGCGCATATTTTATACTGTGGTGGTGCACGAATAAACGATATCTTCTCATCGTCTGCCCCCGGGTTCGACTCGGCTGGCGAAAAAGTGAACTTAAATTTAGATACCAGGGCAGCAAAAAATATAAATAATTCCATTCTAGCCAGCGATTCGCCCAAACAAATTCGCTTACCTGAAAAAAATTTTGCACTTGGTTTAGCGGTGCGTTTGTACAATCAGGTATAAAAATGGCTTACCAGCCGAAAATGGTATCAAATGCGTAAGTTCAGGTGATTTCTCTCCATTTTTTGATATATTAAGAAATCGATTGGGGTCGAATATTTTTGGATTGGGATAAACCTTTTCATCCCACAAAACTGCTGTTAGCAGCGGCACGACCACAGTGTCCGCTGGTATATCGTAGCCGGACACTTTGCAGGAGGCAGTCGTCCTTCGCAATACGCCCAGTGGAGCCAAATTAGCCAAACGTTGAGTTTCCATAATTGCTGCTTCCGTGAATGGCAGCCGTGTTCTGTCAGCGAAATTTAAAAGTGTCGATTGCGAGCCAGCTGTTTCTCGATTAATCTCTCCATAAACTTTTTCTTGCCACTCTGGATTCTGTGCCAGATAAAAGATAGCCCAACGCAGAGTGGTTGCTGTTGTGTCAGTGCCAGCCACGAACAAATTAAAGACGCTGGTAAGTAACTGGTCATCAGTGAATGTCCAATCGCCTTTTCCTTCATGTTGAGCTTTGTAAAACGCCTGAACATAATTCGTTGCCTCATCACGGACAGGATCAAAGTCTTTCATAGTTTCAGCGATTTCTTTGCGAGAAAATCGAGCTACATTTCCACCCAAATTTGTGAATTTCTTCACCTAAATTTAAAACTGAATCTGAGACCAGAAGCGGGTTGGTGTTAAAAGATGGAGCAGTCGAAAAAAGTATCTATGAAGAAAAATGGCGTCACACTTATGATATGTGTCCAAAACTAACCGCCAGCCAGCCCCAAGTGCACTGTGACTATAGCCATGTCCATCAACACTTTCGCTTCAGCGGTGTATAGTTTCGAAAGAAAAGACAAGATTCCCTGTAATTTTGTTCAGGTTGCCTGCGAACACTGACCCTGAATAAACTGATCACTGTGAAAGCAGATTTCCTCACTCTTTAAATTGGAATTCGAAAGTCAGTTGGTGTCCAGTGGCTAAAGCATTGTCTTCGTGCAAGCCCACTCCGTTTCGGTTTTTTGGGATCAGGCAGATAAAAATTTTCCTTGGCCCCACCTTGTCTGGCTACGTACCTGAGGTAATAATCCCAAAATTTTGCCAGCTCGCTTCGATATGATGAATGGTGTCATGACGCTGACATCGGTTTCCGTTAATCTCGATCGCAGGACGCGCAACAATTCATGAAATCGTTCATCATCATATTTGAAACGTCGACCAAAAACTAAGTCGCAGATGACATTAGAAACTGCATTATTGAGCAATGTAGCTAAATCGAAAGGCTGCCCATTTTGTGCTGCTATTTCTTCGCAGAGATATTCGGCTTCGTCTTTAATTTTCGGCTCTAAGATTGGACGACCGAATCCAAAGTCTCGGAGGGTTGATAAAGCGAATCGACGTTGGGTTTTCCAAAGTTCGCCGTCCGAATTGACCAAGCCTGTAACAATTTTTAGGAAAACGTGAATTTTTCATAGGTTTGAGTCACTTTCAATTCTTAGATGTAAAAGTTAAAAATTCCAGCGATTACAACTGCTTACCAGTCCCAGGTTTGAACTCATCTGGCGATATTACATTCAACTGTGGCCTGCTAGCAAATATGTCACCTTGCTTCACAAGCGCTTCCTGGATGACATTCCAGTCCCCCAAAACAACCACCAATTTGTCGGCCACATAAAGTTTGTATATCGGCCCATAAACTTTGGTCCAGTCACGCAGTTGATGAGCTAACTTTGACGCCCGCCACGTGTTCAGGGAGGAACCAATGAGCGGAAGGCCGATGGGACCTGGGGGCAAGTTGGATGGGATTCTAATGTACCACCAAATTGTGCAGATGGCTGCAGAAAAGATGACGATGTAAAAGATATAGAAGAGAAATGACAACATTTTAATTCTGTAAGTTTTCGCGTTGGGTTTTCACAGTCTTTGCAACTTTTATAGCAAGAGCTCCCACTGTTATGATCAGTCACACCGTGCGCACTTGCCGGCCGACCCCTAGTGCAGCCCCTGAGTTTATTAGGGTGTTGGCCTAGAGATAAGAATATGGCGTTATCGATGTTTGCGCACTAAAGTCTGGGAGAGCATACTCATTGACGGTGAGCGAGCAGATGAATTTACAGGACTTTGCAGGACGATATGGATTTTGATTTGATCTCTAAAGTTTTTGTGCAGTTTTTGGTGATTATAGCGTGACCTATAATTACTAGACACATAGGCACCATGGAGAGGGGGTTGGGAAATCTTGCATATATGTGGGTATCTATATCATGTCGTGTAAGCCAGATAAGAACATCTACAGTATAATATACAGCTGCGAATACTACCTTACACACGATCAAAGGACACCGATGCCTCTAGCGTATGTCACTAGATTATACAATCGTGAGACACAGACTACATGCACACAAAGCTGTATAGTTAGAGTAAGTATACGGGGTACATCGTGAGATGCCAACACTTTTATGCGATAAGTATTGTGAAATGAGTTTTATGTTTAGAGAAAAAAATCATCTAGGACATCATCCTAGAAAGAGGTAAGCTCGAGTAGTCTAGCTATTTCCTTCTTGGTGGAGAAGCTGTTTGAAAAGCTACTTTGCCACTGCCAGTATTACTTCTCACCGGCGTCACTTAGGTTTGCGATAACACAGCACGTGTGGCTTTGCGTACATCGGCATTTGTGTACAGCAAAATTAGTACATTGATGAACAATTCTGATGCAACAAACACTCCGCCATAAAGCATGAGCCGCATTCGATTAGGCGCAGCGAATGGCATGATGGCAAATGTAAAAAGGACTTTGGCCGACAGAGTCCAAGCACAATGCACAAGAATGATATTCCTGACTGTAGGCATGAGAGTCATGTGCCTATTGATCGCCACCAAGGCCGTGCCATTCGATGCCCTTTTTAGCAAGTGCACACGAATTCGCAAAGCCATCAAAAGAAGAATATAAGCAATAAGTAATACAACAAGCAAGGCCAGGTCGAAATTTTGACTGATATCCGCATTAATTGCTCCTATTGAATCGAAAACAGAGCATATGACTGGTGTTGAGAAAGGCGGTTCGCCTAAGAGTAACGCTTTTTTGAAGAGCAATGGCACAGCGCATATTAATGCGCACCTTTTTACTGCCTGCTGCCAAGTTAGCGATCGATAATATGTGATCACGAACAGAGCCAAACCACGGCCAGAGCGATGAGGAGAAGCAGCTCCACTGTGCCCGGATAAATGAACAGGACCAAGAAGGCGCAAACGATTCTCGATATTTGACCAACATGACCAAGTAGTTGTAGAACTTTGAGAATGGTTATAAACAAGACTTGTGAGGACACCAGGATCCGACATAGAAGTAGGAACACAAGAATTACATAAAAGCGTGATCGCATCTCCTTGCATTTGGCTATTCCGATGGTCATCATTGCGCTACCGATAATCGACAAAATGCTGCAGGTAATGTAGACGGCGAATTGAAGATACCTTTCTCCCACAGTGACAGCACTGGGCACGGTTTCCGAAGTAATGGCATTGGTTATATTAGTCATATTTTGGATGCTTCCAACTATTAAAGGCAGTTGATAAAATGCAAATGGATCGTGTTAGAAGTCTAAAGCAGGGAACGGAATGTTTCCTGTATGGCTGCACAAGGATATATCATAACATTTTATATGACATTGATATTTTATATACTGTAAATCTGACAACGAGTTCGAGTCTTGCGACTCGACTCATTGTCACATGAAACCGGAGGGGATTCCGATTTGCACATTAGAAATCATGTACCCGCTCATCCGTGCCCGTAGGCGTATGAGAATATGAAAAGTCGATTCACGAGTCGAGATGAAAAGTCGAGACAAGCTTGGATATTCTGCCATTAGAATTATTTAATCAAGACCCTACTGGAACAATAGTTAGAACGGAAAAAAGCCTAATACGACGCACTAATAACATTTTAGTCTCATCCAATGGACAACACGTGCATTCGTTCCTAACTGATTGTGAGTGCAGTCCCATATTCCTAGGTAGGCATAACAGACTTTCTCTTCCTTATACTGTATTCAATGTGGATCAAGAAGCACATGCTATAGTGCACAGATGGCTTATGACCGCTACTTTTCCACAGATTGTAGTCGCCAAGTCTTTATCTCTTTATCTTTATCTCTTTAGCCAAGTCTATGTCTAATCCAAGATTACCAAGTCTTGTTATGATGCCCCAATCCAGGACACATCTCAGCTAGCCGTAAAATTGGTCTCTGCATACAGTACAACCTAATGTCTTTACTGTTCATGTACCCGCTTCGGTCCACAAGTTAACTCATGTTTGCCACAGGCGCCCAAATACCACAAATGCACTCGTTTTGTATCGACTGCTACTGATCCTGCTACCTAAACTACTTCGACTTTTCTTCAACCATTTTCGAATTTTTACAGGTATTCTTGATCAGGGCGGGCGTGATGTGCATGTTGCAGTCGGCTGTAATGGCGTTCTTATATATTTTTTATTTAGCCAAATCGGGTCAGCATGCCTTTTTAGGACGATTTTATTTTAGATAGGAAATAGGAGTCACCTGCACTGAAAATGATCAGTCCTCTAAAAAATATAAATTACCTCGTATCGATATCTGACGAAGATATAGATTTGGATATCCATATCCATATCCTTATACATGTTTTAAGTACTGTAAAAAGCGGCGAAGTAGCTGCAGTGAAGAATGTTCGCGATCTGTTTTTTATTTCAAAGTCCAAAGACAAAAGAAATCAGTCAAAATAACCAAGTCGCCATCAGCCGTGCAGAAATAAGGTCTCAAACCACGGGGCATATTCGCGGGCGCCGAATCACATAAGGAACACATATACATATTAGGTTTTGGCAGGTATTTCATCCAGGGCGTGGTATAGCACAAAGTTTGAATTTTGGAGAAGCACGACTGAACGAAACTCGGACATCATCGATTGGTGGAATTGGTTCGTCAGAAGAAAATACAAACTTAAAATTGGAAACCAGAGCACTAAGGAATATAAATAATTCCATTCGAGCCAACGGTTCACCCAAACAAACGCGTTTACCTAGCAAGAATAAGAAATTCAGGGAGTTGAAATAGTGCTAAAATATTTAGACTCTCAGAATCTTGGATAACATACCCAGCATGAATGGTATTAATCGAGTGACTTCCTCGCTTTTTCCACCATCTTTCTGTGCGTTCACAAATCGAGTTGGATCGAACTTATCGGGGTTCGGATATACTTTAGGATCGCGGAAGACGGCAGTCAAGAGTGGCACCACGACCGCATCTTTGGGTATGTCGTACCCGTACAGCTTACTTTCCACCAGGGTACGACGCATGACCCCCAACGGTAGCAGATCCGCCGTACGCTGTGTCTCCATGATTGTGGCCACCATCAATGGCATTGTTGTGCGATCGGCATAAGTAGGCATCGAGCCACTCGTCTGCGATCGAATCTCGGCGTATAGTTTTTCTTGCCAGTCTGGATTATGAGCCAAGTAGAAAATGGCCCATCGAAGTGTGGTGGCAATTGAATCAGTGCCTGCTATGAACAGGCTGCTGACACTAGCGATGAGCTGGTCTTCAGTGAACATCCAATTCTCTTCCCTCTCTAGTTTGGCTTTGTAGAACGCTTGCACATAATTGCTTGGTTAATCGAGCTTCGGATCAAAGTCTTTCATCGAGTGATCAATTTCAGTTTTGACAAAATCTTTGATTCCAGAAGCTTGCTTTAAGAATTCTTTTACCTGAAGTATGAAATATGGTTTTCTTGCAAGAAAACAGTTAAATATGCTTTAACTGTTTGCTTGTGTTGTGTCTAGTGGGAATTTTTTGTCTGAGTGGTAGCTTTTTGGGATAACTATGTAGCGCAATACACAAACTCACCCGAGTTCCTAAAAAAGACAGTTTATTCCCGTCCTACTTTTTTGTCTTTTATGTTTTGTGTGCTCCTTTCCGCTGTTTCGCCAGTGTTCCTTAGGCGGACTTTATACTTCTTATGTAGCCTGTAGTCTGTAGACTGTAGGCCGTAGCGTGTAGTGGAGCGTCAGTTTATACTACGCCTGTACTGCGTAGCCTGTAGCACGTAGGCTGTAGTTCGTCGAGAGGGGGGGTGGCGGCTGGAATGGACCCGATGTGCTGGTGACCACCGTTTCGATTTAGCGATGATAGAGAATTGCGGAAAATAGGAAATGTTTCGAAAACAAGACCGATATCGACGATATCATCGATTTCGTCAGTTAGCGACGTTGTTAAAAGAAAGATTAAAAAAAAATTATTGAAACGCCCGAGAAATCAAAAACAAAGAGGAAAGAGGAAAAACGTTCGTGAAAAAAAAAAAAAGCGAACAATCGAAGGCGAGTTTGTAACTTTGGTGGTACCGATGCGAACATCCTATTCGGATGATCATTTTGATTATTTAAAACACCACAAAAACAACAAAATACCAATATACCACCAAAATACATCACCCGACCACAAAAAACCACAGCCAGAGAAAACGAACCACAAACACAAGACCTCGAATGACACCGCAACGATTTGACGATCTATTACGACGTGTTGGGCCTCGAATACCCATCCGCCGACCCATGAGGAGCCGATTTCCCCGGTGGGAAGATTGGGAATTACCTTACGGTAAGAGACGATGATCAGTATTTTATTAAGGGGGGGGCACCTCAAGTGTTTCCTTTAGGTACTTGGCATCAGGCGATTTGCTCAGCAGTATCGCATATAGCTATCGTATTGGGCCCGCAACCGCTACTATTTTTATTCGAGAAACAACAGCCGCAATTTGGTCTGAGCTCAATCAAGAATATTTGCCTCTGCCTTCGAGAGATCAATGGAAACAGATTGCCATACAATTCTGGGAAAAGTGGAACTTTCCTGCGTGTCTAGGAGCGATTGATGGAAAGCACGTAGCTATTAAAGTAAGTAAATTAGTTTGAATTATCAGTGCCAGACTTCAGCACTTTCATCCCTATTTTAGAATCAAGCGCATGCTGGCTCCCTTTTCTACAACTACAAGGGCTTCTTTTCAATCGTCTTATTGGCAGTCGTGGATGCGGAGTATAAATTCATCTTCGTTGACATTGGTGGATACGGCCGTGAAGGCGATGCTGGTCTGTTTAGAAAGTCAGAGTTCGGGAAACGACTTGAACTCGCTTCGTCTCCTCACGAAGAAGGAGGTCTTAGCATTCCGTTTAACAAGATCTTACCAGGCACAGACGTGCGAGTGCCGCACGTTTTTCTGGGTGATCAGGCGTTTCCGATGCTTCATCATTTATTGCGGCCATATTATTTTGATAAATCAGAAACGAATGAGCACATTTTCAATTATCGCCTGTCACGAGCATGGCGTGTCGTAGAGAATGCATTTGGCATTTTGACAACGCGGTGGCGAGTTCTAGAAAAGCGAATCGATTTATCTGTCGCCACTGTTGACAATATCGTCAAGGCATGCGTTGTATTACACAACTACTTGAAGAGCACAGACGCGACTGACCATGCGCAACCTCGGTATGTTCCACCAAACTATCTCGACTACGAAGCTGATGATGGTCGGATCGTATTTGGTGATTGGAGGAAAAATATTGATCAAAGAGAGGGACTGTCTCCATTGGCTTCTGCCCGCCCGCCTAAAGCCGCGGTATATGCCATTCGAGAGAAGTTCAAGAACTTTTTCCTGTCCCCGGAAGGCAAGGTCCCGTGGCAAGACCAACTGGTTAATGCTGGGAGGAATGCTTAGATTAGTACAGTTTTCAGCAGTGGCAGTAGCATGCAAATAGGCTTTCTGGTTTCGTGAATTTAAAATTGAAGAATTGAGTTTTCAGCCGCTAATATATGCCGCCTTTTTGCAGAAACTGTGCATTTT